>PNEQ01041943.1:0-79038 GCA_003012365.1 Medauroidea extradentata
AACGTCATCTACAAACTGTGATGTTAGATAAATTAATGTGGAATTCCAGTAACGAACATCAACCCTAAGTGAAACCCTGTAACCAAGAGAAGCCGGAAATTTCAACTGGAATTTATTACCACGCAGAATTTTTTTTTATTTTTAATAATAATGGACTAACCCAGGCTCTATTCTGCGTAATTTCATGCTTTCTGTTGTAAATGGCACGGTATATTGATTGTAGTATTGTTTCTTTCCCTAAATTCACAAACCATACCTCTCTAAGTTAACATGTTATTTTTGTGTAGTCATGTTTAGGTTCATTTTGGTTAAAAATTATTAATAAATTTCACATCTGAATTCTATACTAAATGGCTGCTAAACGTAAGTTTTTTTTAGTACGTCACTTCCAGTAGAGTCAACACAACACCTTTACGTATATATATGAAAGTTTATTTTACTCCACACGTAAAAGTGAAAATAAGCAGTGAAATGTAATATACTTTAGTATACTACAATTTTAATTCTTGCTATACTCAAATGTAAGAAAATTCGCGGCAACGTTGGATCCGAAAACTAATGAAATCATAAATAATATTAAAAAATCAATAAAAAATCACAGACTTATGAAAACAGTGTGATCAAATCAGACTAATAATCCGGAACAAATTTCTCGCTGTATCCACGTAAAACGAAAGTTATATTTTTATTTTATACTCGGGCACTTATTTTATAATTCAGTATTACAGTAGTCTATCAACAGAGTCAAAGTTACCAAAATGAATTACGGGATTCGTGTCTTTAGTTACAGTTTCTTAGTGGCCGGTTTTTAATTCATCGGTTCTCGTCATTTTAGCGTCTTTTCTCCAGTCTTTGCTCCTGTTGACATGTTCCGTCTCAGCTGGGGAAGGACTGAAACAACCTCATCTGAGACAATTCTGCAGCACTCGGTTGTACCACGATACTACAAAGTTCCGCAATTTCTTTTCGCATTTCTTCTTTTAGCGGTATCCCTACATTTATATCCTTCGCATTTTCTTTACGTTTTATACTCTGTATTTAATAATAAGACTTCCATTGCTTTCTTTTAAATATTTCTTATTCAATTTTCCTCTTTTGGGCGTACCTACTTTTCATTTTATTTTGTCCTTTGTCCACGCAACGAATGGCGTCTCTCCTTCAATGGCAGTCAGAAAGAACTTATGTTGTTGACAATGACGAATACCCGCCCAAAAAAAAAATTCTATTCCGTTTCTTCTGACTTATTTACTTCCGCTCCCTTTTTCATAGAAATAAATTTTTCTTTCCCGCCCTTCCATGCCCATTATTCACTCATGTCTCCGTGATTTTTCTCTGTCTTTTGCAATGTTTTAGATAATTTGTAAAACATCTTAAACACCATCATGTCGAAGTAGAAGTGCGAGGGAAAATGTTTCAATGTTTTGACTTCCGAGCAATAGAGTTGATTCCTACATGTATAGTATAGCATAGCGGACCTCGCAAACTTTGCGAACAGCAGTGTATGAAAACAGACGCAGTGAAGGACTTTTTATAACCAAGATATAGTTATGCTGAGCTTTGCAACACTACGTAACTTACAACAATTCTCTGTTACTGTCATTGTAAGTGTGCTTTTATGGTAAAAACGTTTTTTTTTATAATTCTTGTTTTTATTGTTAAAATGCAGTTGAACAGAATTATATACTGTACCTCTTTAGCTTTAAAAAAAAAAAAAAAAAAAAAAAAAATTGGATTTTTGGTTACGTACTTGATACCTCTTCATAATTCCTCCCGTTTATTCCTCTACATGCTATTCCGTATTCGGTCTGATAACCCGCTCAAATGAAAGGCAAAAACAGCAAAGTTTTACAGTGAAAACTGTTCTTTAAATGAGCTGAGTACTTGGTATTAAAGCGTAACGAGTGTAATAAATATGGAGTAATTTAGTCACATTTAAATACAACTTTTTGAAATCAATTATATAATGTGATAGGAGTTGATATGTACTAAAGCAGACAAAAGCCTAGCAAACATGGGTTCAAATATTAAAGTTTTAAAGTGTAAGGATTTGTCAACCATCGCTAATCTACTATGAAACAGCATGCATGGAATCAGATTGAGCACTTACTATGTCTAAGGAGAACAAGCACTCGTCGCTCTTAAGGACGTTAATCCAGTAAAAATTCATTATTTTATATTTGTACCAAACACTGTTAAACTTTTACACATCAAATAACATGCCATTTCCCAAAATAAAAAAAAAATAAGCCCCATAGTTTTCGTATAATCACTCATCAAAGTCACAAAATCACCGTTACGGTGTAACTAAAATAGAAAAAAAAAAAAAAAAAAAAATTATTCATCTTGCGTAGAAACAAGACAACTATGAGCTATTTCAAGACACCTTTGAAATTATAAGGGATACATTTTTGTGTTTTGTTTTTAAATTTGATGAAAATGTGTAAGTTTTTGCATAACTTAGAGTTGTGATTGAATGAAATTTTAATAACAAAATTTTGTCAAACACGCCGTAAAAAGCATAGATACACTGACTTTAAGTTCCTGTAATTTTTATTTGATAAGTTAATTATTTTTTTTAAATTTTGGCTAGACGGCAGCAGCCATTTTGTGACATTGATGAGTGAGTGTACAAAGACTATAGGGCCTTTCTTGTTTGTGAAAACGACATGTTGTGTGATGTGTAAATTTTAAGAGTGTTATTGACCGATATAAAAAAATTTAAATTATCTGAAATCATGGGTTTTATTTAGACTCCGTGTCTGTAGGAATTTTTCGTGTGGCTTAGATGCACGCTACCTTCTCTCTTAATATCGAATATTGTTTTTTAACAATCAGGTGTATTAATGATGAATTTAACACGGGATGTGGTCTGTTGTTGTTCATTGTAATCCTAACCGCAGTAATGGTTTAGCCGTGAACAGATTCACGTTTCCGCACTTCATTAAAAGTACCAGGTCGTCAGTAATTTAAACGGAACAAAACCAAACAGCCAGACCAAATCAACATCAGTCAAAAAACTGAATTTAAATGTAGCTTATTTAATTTTTTGGCTTTTCTTTTGGAACTGTTGCATGTGTACTCAAACATACGTACGTTTTGTTGAAGTTCCTTTTTCTGTTTCAAGTTTCCTAATTTTAACTACCTATTCTGTTTACTTAGCGGTCCATGACACATTTAAGGCCTTGTTACGAAATTTTGCAGTGATTTCGAAAAAAAAAAAAGTTAATTGCTACCAAATACTCATATCAAAATTTCGCTGCACAGTTTTGACACTTATATGTTATAATTTGTAGCTGAATTTTTTTGTAGAATTATACTGAGCGGTTTTTTAGATTTAATTACGCAAAGTACCAAGTTTTTCGTCGTGAAAATAAGCAAAAATTAAGGAAATTATTGTTTTTTTTTTTTTTTTTTGCTGGCGAATGGTACATTATTTTAAAAAACGCGTCCACAATATTGTGCACCGTGTGATTGCACATTGACTCAAATTTTTTCAAAACTTTTGGTTAAAAAATATTTGAATCATTGGTATCAGTCTGAAAAAAACTCGGGAACCAGCCCTTAAGGGTACATTATATATGTGTTATGTATCTTTTTTTATATACGAAATCCTTTCTCAGTTTTGCTTTATGCCATCACAGACGACGCTGTTACACACTGGTTAGGCACTTTGTTGATAAATGATAATTTCATTGGCTGCACAAGTCACATATTACACAAACCACACTGTTACTTGTAAGCATAACCTAAAAGTCTTCATTATACGTTTTGAGCACATATATGGAAAAACAATGCAGTATGTTTAATTTGAAACTTTAACCACGCATCTGAAGTACTATTTAACTAAATTAATAAAAAAATACATACAAAAAAATTGCAGTTTATTCCATCTCGAAAATGCTTAAGTAGGACTAATGAAAAAGTTGTCACTCAGAACGGTTAAACCAACTAAAACTGTCACGAAGTGGGTCGAAGAGAACGCATAGCTAGATAATGTACAGACTAGTACTTCTACGGCTGTGCTTACAATAGTCTACTCGAAACCAAATCACCGGTGCACATTGGTTTCCATGGCAACGACTGGCATACAACACACACTGCCAGGTTAATTAATTTTTTTCCCCTGTAGCCTGAGCAGCCTTCCTTCCGGGCTAAGCGAACGTATTCCATTAGTCCGTAATTAATATGGGGATGAGATTGGAACGGGAAAAGAAATACCTTACTAAATTACCTGCTGTGCAAATTTACTTGGGAGGAATTTTTTATTCTTGTGAATATACAGAGAAGATAATTAAAGTGTGCGTTTTCATTTCGAAAATACAGCGCTACGTTGAAAGTTAACATCATCTCATTCTGAAATATTTTTTATTGCGCTTTATTGCTTAAGTAAATATAATAATTTCACTATTATTAAAGCAAAACCAAATATTATTATTATTATTACTTTCGTTACATGTAGATATACATCTAAAAAAACAAAAATGTATCGAAACATTTAGTGGTAACGCCAAGAAGGAAGTAGGGGCTAAACTTTATTCGACATCATATTTGTAACTCATCATTCCTGGTAACATATTAAGGCAGCCTAGGTGGGCGTATTTTGTACGCCTGTGAGGTTTAGAAGTGCAGAGCATTAAGGCTCGGTTTCAGTCGTCCTATTGAATTTTTTTTTTTTTTTCGCTTTTTTTGGAATTCTGAGAAGAAAAATGATAAATCGGCGACTATACCACAAATTCTATTTACCTTAAACAACAATACAAGCATAACAATAGAGCTAGTAATGTATAGTTAGGTCGCAATTTGTCGGGCAAAATATGAATATAAAAAAAAATTTGCCACACACATTGTGGCGTAATTACATTTTAACAGCTAAATCGCAAGGTCTGTACTGCAGCGAAATGTAAATGTGCGTGGTAGATAAATAAATAAACGCTGAAAACATCAATTGATTTCCAGGCTTTTTTTTTTTCGAAGCCAATATGGATTAAATACTCAATGACAATCCTAGATAATGGTATTTGCTAACTCTATGAGTAAATATTTATCCAAAATTACTAATTCGTTACGCGTGATCTCTTGCGCTGCAGTTAAATGCACGAGGTTCCGGCGTCAGAGATTGTACCTCACAAGTTCGTAACACTGGAATGAATTTAGTTTAAAACGTTGGCTAAAACTGTTGTTTAGGATTGCTATTGTTTAATTTTCGCAAATTGACTTAGAGAAACCTACAGTTATAGATTAATGCTTTATTATTATAATTATGTACCACACCCTCTTAAGAGCGACAGATTACGCGCACCACGCCTTCTAGATGCAAGTCAGAGAACTGACGTATAGTCTAGCCGAAGCCGGTAGATCACTTTTATGAGACATTCAGAGGTGATCATTTAATATTATGATGTAATATGTTACGGATAAACGTGTATTGCACTGCCTATGCTTAAAACAAAAAATATATATATAAATCTACGCCAAGGTTTTTATACCCAAGAAAGACTGTTAAAAGACCCATTTTCGTTAGTTTCGACTGAGAGAAAATAACCTGTAACGATTACTGGAGGAAACAAAATGGGTATACAAACGTGCAATATTATTTGGATGATAATCCTGAGCAGACATCATTCACGTGCGTTCAGAGGAGTCTTCGCCTGTGTCGAATTTCCACCTTTGACGCGTGGGAACAGCGTAGCGATAAGATCCAGTGTCCCACGCTTGAAGAGAAGCATATCGCCTCTATTCGCAGCGCCAAACTGGCGTGCAAAGTTTCCCTTGTAGTCTGTTTCCTACGGGACTTTAAGCGGTGACCACAATATTTTATTTTTGAGTAGTATGAAGTTAAGACCAAGGCATGCCTCTCGCATTACACGTTATGAATTCAGTTGCGTCTGCGGTGATGTAATAAATATGTAGTCGAGATTTTAACATCCATTATGCCTACTACTGTAAGGTTTGGAGACAACGCCGAGGCTGGAGTGGTAGGTGCCCAATACATAAAGTGGGACATTGAATATGATAGTGATGATTAGGGACCTGAAAAATTCGCGTGTTCTTTTACGCACACGCTAGAATTCCAGTAGCTATAAGTACGTGTCATTTCCGCAATTGGCCATAGTCTTATTTTACGTATGCTGTAAGTCTCTGAGCCAATAATAAATACATACCTTTACGTGCCACATATACAACTGTTTCAGCGAGCAGCTAATGAACAGCTACTGTCTGCTTGAATGCACATACATTGTTGGAGGCTAGCGTGTAGGTCAGTCATCCCGTGAATTTTTCCAGTCTCTAGTGATGATGGTAACATGTGCCAACATACCCTTGGAAACACTGTAGTTTCTTGCAACATGTGAGATTGGGTGATACTCGTCTTACTCCGTAGTTGTCTGCAGACCAATAACAGACATTAAATATTACAATAGCAGGATGCTTACTGGCTCAGTCAAATAGAGAAACATCTCCACGTACAGGGAAAAGCCAGTGAGCTTTTGATAAGCTGAACGTACGTTGGAATCCAGCATACAGTCAAGTTTTCCCGCGATGAATAGAGACGGGAAAAATTCGCGGGTTCACTTGACCTGAAGACTAGCTTCCAAGAATATTTGTGTGTTCAAGCAGACAACAGCTCTTACACAGTTAAATAGGCATGTGTTCAGTTACTGTTTTATTATTGGCTCAGTTACTTACAGGAAATGTCGAGTAAGTCAATGGCCAATTGTGAACGTGATACAGACCTCTAGTTTCTGGAATTCTAGCCTGCGCATAAAGAAAACGCGAATATTTCAGGTCGGTAGCGATAAACCATCATATCTAAATATGACGCTAGGACAGAATATTAGTTGAAGAAACAGGAATGATACAAGACAGAACCACGCAGTTCGCAACGTCAACAGTACCTTCGCGAGAGAACTCGGCCGCAGTGTTTCGTTTGAATAGGGAAATATATCAGCCAATTTTCTTCTACCTGGTAAACTGGCTTTCATCGGCTAGAGTGAATTCAGCGACAAATGTTTTTATCCTGCTCAGGAACTTCGGCTGACCTGCATCCGACAGATTGGTGTGACATTTGTAGTTTGTAGGTTTGTGGTAAAATGTGATCAGGGATGGCACATATATATTTATAAATACATCTTTTTGTATCAGCATTACTTTCAGAACTAAAACACGGAAGAAAATACTGTAATTTATGTTTACCCTGCTGTATCTTACTTTCACTGTTATTTATTACTCCTCCGCGCTTTCCGTCTACCTTTCTCACACTTCTACGATGCCTCAGAGTAGTTTATTCCCGCTGCTTCTATAATAATTGTTTAAGCCACGAAAATATCGCGAAAAATACTTCGTCCCATGTTGTTTCAAAGCCCTGCGTGCACATCTGCAGTTGGGATAGCCAGTGATAGGATGTTTTAACTCTCACGTGTCTGGGGATTCAACCAGGTAATTATCCTCGTTGTTAAATGGCCGTTAAACTCTCTAACTTCACCTCTACTCGCAAATCACAGACGTGTGGTGTTACAACCTTATCGGGGTTGGCGCAGTCAAATGAGAGACGTCACTTCACTGTGACACGCTGCCAATAACCATGAAACAAAACTGCCGATGTGCACGTAACAGAGGCAAAATTATTTTCGAGAAAACTTCGTGGCCTTAATAATAGCTTATGAGTAGATACCTAAAGAATTCTCGTTTTGATTTGAGCGCAAGCTAGGATTCAAACAACAGCAGATTCGTGTCAACTTGGCAATTGGCTCTTGCCTTATTTGGCACCACCTTTTGGAGGACGCTGAGCCAATAATAGAGAAGCAGATAAATTCAGGCCCAATAGTGGAGTATCACTGTCTCAGCGAGCAGCTAATAAACAGCTGCTATCACATTCAGCACACAAGTATTCTTGGAGCCCGTGAATATTTCTGGCCTCTACTTATGAGGAGGGCACCGGAAGGCAGGGTATCAATCTCACTCCAAGAGAAGACTTCTGAATGGTCTCCCGTATGCATCTGTCGAGCCCCAGTGATGACATGAAGTGAAGCCCTATGGTAGTGAATTAACTGAATGCGAAGGTCGGGGAGAAACTGGAGTACACCGAGAAAACCTGTCGTTCAACAGCAACGCCCGCCAAATTTTCCAAATACAAAAAATCGGAGACAGACCTCACAAGACATCGAACCCAGATGCCGGAGGGAGGCGAGTGCTCTAGCCGCAACGCCACCCGAAGCCAGCTCTGCTACCTTTTGTGATGTACGACAAATGGGTATGTTTGCGGCACTGCATCAGGTGTCTTTGTCGTCAAAAACAACTGGAACATATTACAAAAAAATGTGGTTATAACACTACCCAACTCTTCACTTCCGTCTACCTATTTCACCCCTCCTCACCAAACATTTTCATTCCTATAGCGATATCTTCATATTCTCAGTGCAGAACATGGTTTCTGCCTTTAAGCGGTATCGTGAACGTAGAGTAAGCCCAACATTGTATAATTTTTATATATTAGGGAAGTTCTTCCCACTACTCCGGGGGAGAGGTTTTATTTTATTTTATAAAAACTTTCTAAATGGAAATCATTACATTTCTGTTTTTAATAACTAGTACCAAATATTCGTAAAGTAAAAATTCGTATAAATTAAGTTGTTTAGGTGTAAATACTTCTACGTACAGGAAATAACTCTAAATTTTGGTTTTTGAAACTTTACAGGGTTTACGTACGTACTCACGTCTCGCACTTACTCTGTTACTTATCAGTGTGTGTTATAGCGTTTTCCTAACGAAATACGAAATAAAATTGATGTGTATTTTTATTATGCATTTGCCGTGTGCTTTAAACGAGATAGGTTTCCGTGACGCTCGTTCCTCTGGGAGGATAACTTCTGCATGAATATTTCTCGTTGTTAGAGACCCGGGAATTTCGCGAATTAATTTGAGTGTATGTTAGATTACAAACTGCTATACACTTTCATTGCTTCCGCGATTGAGTCACAGTTAGTGAAGGACTATGAACCAATGGAAGACCGGCATGGAAGCACCTGCTGACTGCCACGCTACACTGCCAAGTGCACAGCTACCTACTAACAGCTGCCAATGAACAAGTAGCAGAAGACAGAGCGTACACCAGCGGCGTATGGTAGTCTTGTTCCAAGGCATGCAATATATGCTCCGACCACTGAATATTTAGGAATACAGAAGTGAAATAGTTGTTAGGACAGCGAACTCAGTCACACACGCCAGCAAAATGGCTTCCCTGGCCAGCAACATGGCGGAGACACCTACCGCCCATCAGCGTAAGGTGGCTGCCCGGCTAGCCGGCAGCGAGGCCAATAGGAAACCTGAAGTAACATGCAGGAGTCAAACAGACACAGGGCTGGTATAGGCAGTTCGGAATAAAGTGAGCACTCGAAAAAGCCCTGCTAAAGATCTATTTCCAGCCAATTCGTATCTTTCCGCGTGTAACGGCTAACGACGGGAAAAGTCTAACCTCCTGGGACACGTCACTTTATGTTTGCGCGTGTAAGATAAGTTGTTCAGTCAATAGGTTCCTATATAGTTTGATAAAAAAAATAAGTTTATTAATTATATAAAATACAATTATATCGCTGTCGGTTGATTTTGTTTCAGTATTGTTGTATTTAAGTACGAATAAACACGGAACTATGTTGTGTTATTTCGTTGCCAACCATACAAGCAGTAAGGTGACTATTGTTAATGTTGAATTATATGCAGTAACAGCTAGTGAGGTTTTTCAAAGGTTAAATATTTAGTGTTCACTTTATTCCGAACGGCCTATATCAACAGTTTCGGGCAGCCAATAAGCGGCGTAGTTCGCCCGTATCAAACGAGCCGCCTCGTCATTTCACGTCTGTATTACTATTTAGTCTGTGCTTCTACTATACACTTTGATCACGCGGACTCAAGTATGTCTACCTGACATATCCAATTAAGGTTAATTCTACTACATGTTAGAAAGAAAATACGTTTTCTTATGGAGAGCTTGGCACAGGAAAAATTTCTGCCACTAGTTTCGCTTCAACCGCTAAGAGACCAGAAAAATACGAAACCGTAGTAAAATTAAAATAATATAAATGAACTTTGAAATTATGTTAGTAATTTAATTTAATTTTAAAGTGAAAAGAAACAGATTTGGCGTTTTAAATTATTAACTTAATGTAACTTAAAAATCAGGGAAGCTATGTGATTGGTCAGTTTGGTGCACTAGCGATACCAGCGCTCAAGTGGCAGAAATTTTCCCTGTGCCAAACTTATGACATTGATCTTTCTAACCTGTAGTAGAATTAACCTTAATCCAATAAACACGTGTCGTGTAGACCGAGGTGTATTACTGGACAATTCGTTCCTTGCCTCTTGCACGCTACTGGCTGTGGAGTATACCTGCCTCTACCAGTCTAATGTCCACATACAACTCAGAGTTGTGTATAGTCACTGATTACCACCGCATACCTTGGAACACTACCACGATACGCCACTGGTGTACACAGGGTTGTGGAGTCCAGCCGGCTGGTCGTTGAAGCCGCGAAATCCGTGTCTTTATCAGTTATGTAGTTGGCTTGCGGTTGATATCTAAACGTCTGGAAGCCCTGATTGGTTAGCGTACCCTACCAGCGTTTCAGCGTGCTAGCAGAACGCTTTTATCTAAGAAACTACTAAACGTGTTTCTAATGTGTGCATTTACGAAAAGAACAGACACTTCAAACGACCTCGGAATAGTAATTTTAAAACATCACGTTAATTAGAAAGACCATTCCAGAGCACCTCAAAATGACTAAAAACGGCGTTTTCAATTTATTATATCTAAATAACTACTGAAGGGATTCTTGTGAAACTACAATAGAGAGGTGTATTGGATTTTACTTAGAACTTTCCACAAATAAAAAAATGGGGCCACCACTGAAAGTGTCTGTCAGGCGAGTGTCCTACGATACGACTGCATGTCGTTTCAGTGTCTTGCGGTAGAGGCGACACTGCGCCAGATGAGCTGGTCAACATCGCCCTTGGAGTCGTGCCTCACTCACACTAACACACGGTCGCCAGGCGGGCCAGGTTCAAGTGCGATAAAGTCATACATTCTTATTTGTATTAAATATTGTTAGTTTTGTAGACGATACTTGTGTGTGCAGTTTCCTCTTACGAAACAATTTCAACTGACTTAGTTTTCTCATAACGGTGCGTCAAGGTCAAAATTTGCATGTTCTGCTGCCGTGCAAATAGTGAAAACCAATTCACTTACGTACGTGAAGTAATACACAGTGAAATAAGATATTGTGTGTTACGTAATAAAATATTTGAAAAAATCTCGCGAACTGTTTTTGTATTTTAAAATTTTCTGAATTTTCAACTTTTTCTGTAATTTTGCGAATTTTTTTTAAATTCAAAATATTACGTTGTGGTTTTTTTTAGTGTTTTATTGCATATCTCATGGATGGGATACAAGTTCACAGTAAATTATTTTGTTTAAGTAGGTCACTTTGTTTTCGTTATTTGCATGGCAGTGTAACAAGAAAATTTGGTCTTTGACACCCGTTAAGAGAAAACTATTAGAGCTAAAAATTGTTTCGTAAGAGTAAAACGTACTCACAAGTATCGTCTACAAAACTAAAAATATTTCATAAAAATATAAAATTATGATTTTATCGCGCTTGAACATACTTAAAAAATTTCCCCGTCCTTTATAACGCCGCATTCCGACACTAGCTGATATCACTGGCCAGTTATATCAGTAATCTCAGCTACCTTTCCCTTACTACTGGCTACAAACTGAGGATGATTTTAGGCTGACCCCTCGTGCGAGGCTACAACGTCTACTGATGAACACAGACGTTTACGCAAAAATCCTGACCTTTAAAATCGTTTATTGGCATGTAATAGCAGATTTGTATTTTTCGATAGTGTAGCACAGAAAATAATCTGTCATAACGTCTGCTAAAGGACCCAGTTTAAAGCTAATATTTAATTTTGGTGATTTTTCGAAAGCACATAAGCGGATATTTCTGTGAAAAAATTTTTATCGTGTGAAAATAAGTTTTGAAATAATTTACCAAACTTTGTTCACTAGTGAAATTCGTGTTCACGTATGAGTTTTCTTTTATTTACACCTTCATAACTGCCAACCATTCCGACACATTCAAATTTCTGCCAATGACACGATTAGCGTACTGTTTCGTTACTACTTACAAACAATCAGTGATATCAGTGCGTACCTTGCTTTTAAACTGCTTTTACTTAAGGGCTTGTTCCCGAGTTTTTTTCAGACTGGTGCCAATAACTCAAATATTTTTTAACCAAAAGTTTCGAAAAAATTTTGACTCAATGTGCAATCACACGATGCACAGTACTGTGGGCGCGTTTTTTAAAATAATGTACCATTCGCCAGCAAAAAAAATAATTTCCTTCATTTTTGCTTATTTTCACGACGAAAAACGTGGTACTTTGGGTAATGAAATCTAAAAAACCTTTCAGTATAATTCTACAAAAAAAATTCCGCTACAAATTATAACATATAAGTGTCAAAACTGTGCAGCGAAATTTTGATATGAGTATTAGGTAGCGATAAAAAAATGTTTTCGAAATCACTGCAGGGTTATACATTCTTAGATGTTAATTTAAAGCCTAAAATTTTTAGTACATTTTCATCTGTTGTTAAATAATTCCTTATTTTTGTCATATGCATTTAATTTAATGGAAAAAATTCTTTGCTATGTAATATGTTCCTTAGTTGCAAAAAAAAAAACTAATTTCAATTCAGCATTTGTTGTTTGTTTTGTAGGCATCGTATTTTATAGCAATTTTATTCGTATTGGCGTACATTTCGGCATACGTGATTTAATTAGTGGCAGGTATTTCGTTCATGGCATGTCACTTGTTAGTGTTCGTTACAGATTTGCCAGAAGTCTGGAGTCGTTTATTGTCTTCTCTTATTTGTCCTCTGCCTCCTCCTCGTCCACGACGAAAACTGACTCGCTGTTTTTCTTTATTTCCTTTTGCCGGAGCTTCGTGCAAATTGCGGTGCTTCTCCTACTCTCCCCTCCCCTCCCCACGCATTCACTCCCAACAGCAACTTTCTTCCGCTGTATGAATACGGGGGCTGCTGCGTTGTCGCAGAGCGAAAATATGACTTCGCGCAGTTTATTATGGATGTTAATTTTCAGTCTGGAGCTCGTGTAGCGGCGTAAGCGTATTACGAACGCTTGGGCTGCTCTGTTCAGGTGTCCGTAGTTTTAATTTCATCTATGTGTTTTTTTCACGCTTTGTCAGAAATCGAGCGTTGGCGTGTTTTTGCACGAGTTTGTGTGATGGGGGCTCGGACGTGGAATAATGTTCTTTTTTTATAGCAATTTCTGAGATAGATAAATTCTGCGCAAAGGGCCACGACATTGCTCATAAAATATTATATTTTATTTTCTGGTGGACATGAAAGAAGCGCATTTTATAACATTAAAAAATTTTCACTTCTTATTTTATTTAGCTAAAACAGTGGTATCAAAGATGATACTGCGTATAGTTAAACCAATGAGCGTATCATTTGATCATTTATTACTGGAAGAGAGTTAGTGCGATTTACGTTGAACACTACGGTATTCCAAATAGAACTCGTAGCTACACGGTCACAACTGACGAGCAAACATTCAGAACCACACGTGAGTGAAAATCCGAAAATAAGTTAAATATAATTTTTAAATAAACCAGCTGTGTTACATACAACTATGATTCAAATTAAATAAGTTACACTTCATATTAATTGAAGATGACATCGGTACTTCTTAGTTAGTATTATATGAAGCGATTTATTTTTCACTTACGTCTACAACTAGATATTGCTGACTGGTCTGGTTTCATAAGTTTCCTCGTCCACTGAGGAAAGTAGTAGTTGCAGAGGAATCAGATCTACATTCGTGTCCAGGTAGTAGTAATTGATTGCAACACACTGCAAGGAACTACATTACGCGAGAAGCAAACACTTCCTGCTTTGTTAATCTTTCAACCTTAAGATTTAGTGGTTCAGCGCGTTACGAGCTAGTAAGTGACGGAGCTATAAGGGCGATCTTGAAGCGCGCATCAACTGCTTTATCGCGACGAGCCAATCATTGAACTGGCTTGCAAGATTCCCACAGACGGGACTTTAAACGGTCACCGTGTAATTTTATTGGTGGAAAATCTGTAGCAAATTTCAGTGCACTTTATATCTAAGTTTCACATACATCCAGTTTGTACATTTGAAGCAAGGCAGTTTGAAAAGGCCATTTTTAGCTGTGTTAGAGGGCTTGAAACTGTGTTTTTAAATAGCATGCTTTCTTAACAATGATATTTCGCCCTTGTCCGAAGTGAGTTTTCTTATCATACATTGACACAATGAGCACATGTGAGATGGTTTGGTTGTAAAACGTATTTGCCGCACATCACAACGCCTTCGAAACGTGTGGTGGGCGGTGCCCTCAATGCCCAACCGTGTGCAATTGTTACCATGATTGACTTAAACATTGGAAATTAATTAAGACTGATTCGGTTTGGTTTTTGTCGTTCAAATGAAGCTACATCTATGCCAGTGAAATAAGTTTGTTAACTTCGTTTGGTTGATATATTTCTTTCTCTCAGAAGAAATTTATGATATATGTTACTATAACGTTTCTTGTAATCAAATTGTCATTATTCACGCTGTAATTATCACTAATCAAGCTATTTTTAAGGGCGGTCTCTACATCCGTGTTGCATTTTTTTATTTTAAAATCCTAGCAGTATGTTCGTTTCTACTATTAATTAAAGTTTCTTATTTTAGCTTTTTAATATTAAACAAATGCCTCTCGATTTAGCTACCGATTGTTTGTGCTCATTACGCTATGACTCTGAAACGGCGAGAAGCTATTTATAATTTTAAACTAATGTTAGATTAATTACGTCATAATTATTGGTTATAAATTATGAATTTATGAGTATACAGCATTTTTTTGCCAAAGCGCTGTACTTAGTTTAAGTTCTTTCTAAGTAACTAAAATAAATAATTAGTAACTCAGACATTACTTGTGATGCCTCAGATGAAAGGCAATGATTTTACGTAGTTGCAGATACTTTTGTTGGAGGTGAAATGATATTTTTTATTATTTTACGGTCATAAAATAATATTGAAAAATAGCAAGTAGGATTTACTGATGGCTTGTCAGTAATGAAAAAAAAAAAATACACATGAAACTGGTCGACTTCCGCTTGTTACGATGCAAAAATTCTCGTAGTTAGCGTTTGCCTGGTGGTTTATTTAATGAGGAATCCTGTGGTTCTACATGTCTTCTGGCGTCGTTCGCTGGGAAACGGAAATGGAGTGGACGTCCTTCACAGAGTCACAGGGTCGCCGTACTTCGCCGCTTGGGACGTTCTTCTATCACGAAGAAGTGCCATCAGTGCCAGAAGCGAATATACGGGGTGTCTAGAAACAACTTCATAATAAGCTCACCTCGCGAATATTAGGTTGAATTCGAGACGAAAATGTTAGTGGCGAATTGTTGTACGATGATATTTTACATGCAAAATGATATAGGATCATAGCACTGTAGTTAGTCCTCTATTGCACATCACAGATATCTTATCTTACTACTACTGTTCTGGGGGGCCGCGGTGGCCGAGGGATCAGACTCCTCGCCTCCCACCAAGGCGATCCGGGCTCGATTCCCGGCGGGATCGGTCCCCGGATTTTCGCATGTGGGAATCGTGCCGGACGATACCGTTGGTGGGTGGGTCTTCTCTGGGATCTCCCGTTTCCTCCGCTCTTTCATTCCGGCGCTGCTCCATGCTCACCTCGTGTCACCTTCACCAGCGCTAAAGACCTCGATGTTAAGCGCTGACCAAAATCTCTCACTCACTACTACAGTTCGGACCTGTATATTATGGGTGCAGGTTAAAATCAAGACGTCCAAACGATTCTACGTTTTATGTTACTTTTGATTCTACGTTTACTTGAGGTAACATACGTAAAATAACACTTGGACTTGAGCGCAAGAGGAGAATCTCTCCATGCAGTGTTGACACACTGTTCTCGTAAAATGTTGTCGTACAACATTTTGCCACGTACATTTTCGTCTTCAATTTAGCCCGGGATTCCCGTAGTGTGCTTTTCATTAGCTTTTTTTTCTGGACACTCTGTACATGTTACTCGCAATTTCCGAATTTACTCACTGACAGAAATTTTCACCCGCAACTCATTGTGGTTATGTTGCAATGTGCACAATGCGTTCAGTGTAAATATTTCGGACACTTGGCAAACGTAAATATAACGTGTTATGGGTATTGCGATATGCGCAGTACCTAAAACATTGTTATTTTTCGTATTGTGGTCACTACAAATTATCCACAACACGTAGTGGATATTGTGGTTTCATCCACAGCGCGTTTCTAGTATTTTGTATTTACCAGTAACCGAACCTAACCTATACCCGTGTTGAAGCAGCAGAGGATTGTGGGTGGTGTGGAAATATCAGGCACGGGTTGTGGGTGAATGCAGAATACTCGGAACGCGTTGTGGGTTAAACCATTATAGGCCCTACCGCACAATGCGTTGTGGGTAATTTGTAGTATCTTCAATGCGAAAAGTAACATTGCTCGATGGTACTGCGCATAGCGCAGTGGCAACAACGCGTTGTTTTTCCGTTGGCCTAGTGACTGAAAAATGTACCCAGAACGCGTTGTGCATATTACGACATACCCATAAAGAGTTGTGAGTAAAAAAAAAATTCCGAGCAGTGGACAAATTCGAGGATTGCGAGTAACCTGCATAGGAACAATATAACAATTATTATTAACATTAGGTAATGTATACTTATCTGTTGTGCTTACCCCTTGTGTGAACATTTCCGCCTCGTAATGAGCGTAGAAGTAGGATTCTATGATGTTTTCTTGCTGCTGAAAATGCACAGATTTTTAATTTACCCAAGCAGTAACACTGGATTCTCTGTAATTTTTGTTTACATTTTTGTGCGAGAAAAAAATATTGCCGTGATATTACAAAAGGAACGGGAATCATGACTGGTAGCTGTTCTGGATTTAATATGCAGCGCATTTTACACGACGGAAGAAGCATATATAATTCGTGCGCGATCCTGATTTTGCACCGAATTTTTGGGGATGTCAAGGAAATCAGATACAGTTAGCATGTCTTATATTTTTGTGGAATTCCATGCAAGTTGCACGGGACGAAGTGTTCTGTTTGCCGTTCTGCGGTTGTAATGTGGTCACTCGCGAACGATGAAAGATAATCTGGAAGAAAATACATTTAAATACAAAGAAACGTAGTCAAAGTTGATTGATCGTACCCTCGTAAAGGGCAATTCAAATTAATTAATAAATATCCATGGATGGTAAATGTAGTCACTAGTAACGTCTGCGAAACTAACAATATTCATTACAAATATAACATAATGCATTTTTGTACTCGAACGCCCTCTGTCTGTGCTTACTGTACTGCGACCAGCCATGCAACTGACATTCCATTCGAATAGTTGTCACTGTCTACCAACGCCAGGAACACTGGTATAGGCGGTTCGGGATGAAGTGAGCACAAAAAAAATGCTAAAGCTAAATTTTCAACCAATTCAGTATCTTTCCGCGCGTAACGGCAAACGACGGTAAATGTCTAACCGCTCTGGGCACGACACTTGATGTTTGCGTGTGGATGATTAATTATGTAGTCAGTAGGATCCTATACAGTTTGATGAAAAATAGTTTATTAATGATATAAACTACCAGTATGTCGATTCCTGTTAGTTTTGTTTCGGCATTGTTGTATTTAAATAGGAAAATACATGGAACTATATTGCGTAATTTCGCTGCCAACCAAACAAGCAGTAAGGCAACTATAGTTACTGTTGAACTGTGTGCAGTAACGGTTAGTGATATTTATCAAAGGTTACATTTTTAGTGCCTACTTTATTCCGAATGACCTGTAGGCGGGCGAAAATACACGCTGAGGAGAGTCGGCGATACGTCCGAGCGAACAGCGAGCTCACGATGAGGGACGCTCAGAATTGATAATAAAAAAATTGGAGCACGGGAAAACGTAATTGCGTAGATGAAAGGGGGTTAGAGGGGAGGAGTTGCTTTATATGTTGTGATTTCCCACGGGACGCAGCGGTATGCAGTGTCGTTACAGGCTCTGGCCAGTTCCTCTTGTTTACGTGTTCTCTTTCACCTCTCTTCTCTCATCTGCTCCTGCTCTCAATCCTGCACTCAGTGACTTCCCCTTTGGTATAGGAATTTCCACAAGTAGTTACGTTGGTAATTTTAGCGTCATTCTTTATGGTGAAGCATGTATATAATGACGGAGTATGCGTAGAAAATTACATAGTTCTACATTTGTACTAGATATCGCCGAAATAATGTAATATGTGAATAACATATTCTCTTTTGTGTGTCTGACCCTTTTCTAACTCATTTTAACTGCTTCCAAAATAAGTAACCCGGCCTAGTAAAATATTTGAAATGAAATAATCAGTATTTACATACTGCAAGTAACCACAGCCGGAAATAATTCAAATAATTGTTTTCATTTTATCGTCTGAACGATGTTCCAAATGTATGTAAGCTGAAATACCACATTTCGCAATCTTTCAGCATAATGAATTTTGAAAGTTGATTTAGTGAGATATTTCCAGTAACTACTAACTTGAAAAAAAATAACTCAAAGCCGTCGAACCTGTGAATGTGTGATTAATTCCATGGGAGTTCTATGTTTTATGTGAAACTGTAAACGAGACAAAGATAAAAATTTGTACTTGTTTCCTGCTGAATATTTTTAAACGAAAGAACATTTTGACAAACTATGCTGAATTATGACTAGCGTGGCCAGGACGAGTCACAAACACATTATATAAATATATGTAACACACAGGTATATATGCATAAAAACACATTTACATACGCTGTGTGTCACTTTCCGTGGCGATGTAGTCAGACCACGCGTCTTCTGCCACGTAAATACGGGCTCTGAAACGGGAGATCCCTGAGAAAACCCGTTGACTAACGACATTTTCACACAATGAAGTGAAATCCGGGTCGACTTAGCCGAGAATTGAACTCGAATTGCCTTGTTGGGAGGCGAGCGCATTAGCCGTTGCAGCAAAATGTGGCTTCCACGGACACATTGAAAACACGTTTTCAAATTACTTTATTTTTTTTCGATAAGCTGTCAATACACAAAGTTAATAATTTTTTATGACTTATCCTGTGTTTGCGGTCAGTAGGATATTTTAAGTTTATGCCAGGCTCAAAACACCGTTCCGAGGACTTAGAACCAGGTCTCTAATATGCGTGTTGTGTTGACAGTGATATTCCACAATCTTCTTATGTGTGTTCTCTTTTCGTAAATAGAACACTGGATTCTTTCGTTAAAATAACACATTTCCCAACAAACACGGCAACGCATACTCTTAAGAAGAAGTAGGCCCCTATCACTTCTAGTATATAAAATGCTAGTTTTTGCTATCCGTTTTATAATTCTGTTTGCATTTTTGCACATAGGTTTTCATCAAACTGCAAACTTCGATAATACTCTTAAATTGTATATCTCAAGCGTTGCACAGTTAATTATATTTTTTAAAGCTATGCAGTGCTTAATGCAAGTTAAGGTAGTTACCTAAGCCTGCATTGTATTTTCAAGTAAATTTAGATAAAATGTTGAATCAGAAATAGAGGAAAAATTAATAATGATTTGTGACTGGGGCATTTTGAAGACCATACAGTACCTGTCCCGCCAGTTTTCAATGGTTTGTGTTACATACGAACCAACTAATGGCTGGTCTCAAACCAGTGACCTACACATCTGTTGTGCTGTGCGCTGGAAGTGTAAACCTTAATAGCGCGGTTTTGCATTAGTAATACTATTTTCTGTTTTCCTTTCCGTTCCGCACTCGGCCCCTCATCGGGAGAAAGAGAAAAATCTCGCGGAAGGATGAGAAAAATTGGTTGTACCTCAGTGGTCTTGCCCGATTGATAAAGAAGAAATAGTTTAAAAAATATTTTTTTTCTAATAATGCCGGTCTTGATACGTTCTTGAAAATCCCAAGTTCGATACTCCATGATGCCAAAAAAAAAAAAAATCAAAACGAAACTATATATGTGAAGTCCTACAAATAATTAGCTATACCAACCGACTACTGCAAAATTGAGGAACCAAAATAAGAACAAAACATAATTTATTTTAGCAACAAAATTACTTAAATTTGTACTGTAATTACTAAACTGCGCCAAACAGATTTTAAAAAAATACTTTTTCTCATTATAAAACGAGGAAAACAAAATATTCGTACAGTATATTTCATAAAAACAAAATTTTAATTATTTCTCCATCGAGAATAGGTTAATAATGAAGAGTTATTTATGTGGAACTCTGTAAGTATCGAAGGTTTTTTTTCTCGTAAACTCTTAAATTTGTTTCCAAACGTTTCTGTAGCATTATCCGAAACAGACAAAATAAAATTAAAAATGGTGCTAGTGAAATTATATCGATTTCCGTGCCCGTGTAAACTCAGAAAATTTTCGTGAAATCGCGTTATTAACTGTACAATAAAATTCAGCAGAACTCCAGCGCATTCAAACTGATGTAATATTTCGTGTTTGTCGGGAATTTCCACGTGTTGTGTACTCGGAATTGAACAATGTTGTTGGCGTAATTTCTTCTGCAGTAACTGCGTGACAAGTTGATCCTAATGAATGTATCGATGGTGCAGATGCAAGAACACGTATCTCCAAATCACTCTTGTCATTTCGGAATAAAAAAATTGTTTAAAAAAATTTGCAACAGCTTTATAGTTACAATATCTGTGTATGTGCGGTTGGGGATAAAGTGACCACTAAAAATAGCCCTGTAAAAATTATATTTTCAGAAAATTCGTAACTTTCCGCGCGTAACGGCTGACGAAGGGAAATATCTAACCTCTTTGGACTCGTCACTTGATGTTTGCGCATATAAGACAAATTAGGCAGTCGTTAGCAACCATTATAGTTTGATAAATAAAAGTTATTTACTATGCAAAATTCAAGTATGTCGGTATCAATTGATTTTAGTTTAGTGTTGTTGTATTTAAGTAAGAAAATACAAGGAACTATTTTCGGCAAATCGCTGCCAACCATACAAGCAGTAAAATGACTATAGTTAATGTTAAATTATATGCAGTAACGGCTAGTGATATTTTGCAAAGGTTAAACTTTTAGTGGTCACTTTATCCCGAACGACATATAGTTACAATACCTATGGTATATTTTTTAAAAATTTGATTTACGTTAATTGCTGCATTGGCAATATTTATTTGAAAAAGTTTTTCTTTAGTTATACTGAAGAGTTGTTGATTTGGAGATACGTTTTTTTTTCTTGCATCTGCACCATCGATATGAAGCTCGTTAGTTCGTTTTACCTCCGCTCTCTTTCTTCGGCTCAGAATGTGACTTACGCCGCTGTTGCGCTTACCGCGGATCTACACACCTCGAGCGCGATTAATGTTCACCTGTACTCCAGGAGCATGAAAAATGGATGCACGCTTTGAGCACGTACCTCTTACTACGTACAACCAAGGCTATACTCTCCGCTTAGTGCCAGCTTCTTCCAGGGTCATATATGTTGACCTTTCTTTAAGCAGGTATACACACTTGTAGCGTGAATTCGGTTGTAAATTATTTACTGAATATTTTACTTGCTGATAAATGCACACTGTGGGCTGCGCAAATACATACTCGTGTATGGAGATGTGTTAAGATGGGGTATCACAAATCACGTTGGAATTACAGTACAGATTTTCCGCTTTTATTGGCTAAGAGGCAATCATGTACAGTATATAAGTATAGCTCTCATAATTGTGTTAACGTGGGATGAATTAATTACTCCATAACATCTAACCAACCATTTTAACGTAATTAGCTAAGTATGACTTTCAAATCACAAATAGCAAAGTGAACAGATTTTGGTTAGCACTCAACATTAAGGTCATTAGCGCTGATGAGGGGTGACATGACGTAAGTATGGAGCAGCGCCGGAATGAAGGGGCGGGAGAAGCGGGAGATCTCAGAGAAAACTCGCCGACCAGTGGTATCGTCAGCCACGATTCCCACATGCGAAATTCCAGGGCGACCCCGCCGAGATTCGAACACGGATCGCCTTGGTAGGAGACGAGTGCTCTAGCAACTGCACCAACCCCGGCTTCTTAGATCATAAATAGATGATCGCCATTTCAGAATCATCAGGTAATGCGCGTATAAAAATGTATTAGTGACAAAATTCTAAGACCTTTGTTTGATGTTAAAGCGCTCCAGTTATAAATGTTAAGGGCGCGGTGGACAGCAATTTTCATCACCATGTTTTAATTTTTATATTTGTATCAGATTTTTTTTCTTATTTTAGTCACAAAATGTTACTAAATTTTTCTCTAATGTAATTTTTTTGTCTCTCATAGTTTTCGCGTAATGGCTTGTTAACGTCAAAATTTGCGTGTTTCCGTTTTAAAGACTACACAAAAACCAACAGTCATATCAAACTGAAAAAATTCACAGTGGACAAAGTCGTCACAGGTTACAATTTCACGCATATTAAAACAAGAATAAAAACTTTTTGTGACAAAATAAAAATGCTAAAATTTAAAATAAAAATTTAAAAAATTCAATATTTTTTTTTGAAAATACAAGAATATTTTATTGTGTGGTTTAACATAGCTGAACTAGTAGCCTACAACATCGTTATTCACTGTGAATTTTTTCAGTTTGGTAAGTGAGTTGGTTTTAGTGTCGTCCTTAAAACGGAAACGTGCAAATTTTGGTTTTATACCCCGTTTCATATAAGTTTGGATAAATTTGACAGCAACTTATGGGTAATAATTTGTAATATTTTGTTATTTGTGTCACTACACAAGGCAAACTTTGCAGTACAAATGCTGAAATGAACTCTTCAGATTCATTTTAGAGTTAAAAAAATGTATTTCATTGTGCAACAAATCACAAAATACTGAAAATTAATTCCCATAAGTTGCTGTCAAATTTATCCAAACTTAAATGAAACAGAGTATATCAAGCCATTACGCAAAAACTATGAGAGATAAAAAAATTGTAATAGAGAAAATTTAGTCTCGTGTCGTGCCTTAAATAAAAAAACAGGTACAAATATAAAAATAAAAACATGATGATGTAAATTGCTGTCCACCGCCCCCTTAAGTAATTTTAATGAAAATAATATACTGATTTGTAAATGGATAATTCAACAGGAAGGGTAAGAACTCCACCTACGGGTAAGCGCTTACTATAGCCAGCTTGATATCCATACTTAAATCTAATTGCGCATGTCTTGAATGCATAATGATCGGCCTTCCCATCGAGGCCGTGCCACGCACATTTGCGGCAGGGTTGGTCGTTTTACACAGAGACCAAACACCATACTAGAATACATATTTGCTGTTATAACTGTGTCTGTTTCTTTTTGTGTTGTCAAACTGGTGAATTGGCCAGTCCCTTTTTCTGAAAGCAATCTTTGAATTAAATTAAAACACGAGTTTTGGTATCTTGACCGGCCCGTTAAAGTATTTATGCTGGACCACCTAATTATTTTGAACAGTTGATACACAGTGAATCGGGACAAAATGTGTTAATTTTGCGTTGTGATAGCTAATGAAAAAGTAAGTTAAAAATATGTTTTCAGTTTTGCGTAAATAGTTTATGGTGGGAGTCCAGCTGCCCAGAATACAGATTTAAATTTTCATTGCAGTGTATAAATCGAAAACTACTTGGTCTATCGTTTATTTTACATTGTTAAAATTGGCGTTGCTTCATATCAAGTGATATTTTACTACACATTGAAAGTAACTAAATTTTACGGACAATTTTTAGGTTAACATAACTCCAACTATAATTGAAATCACGGACAAATTTAATAAAAAGTTTTTGACTTACTTTTTTACAGGTTGTGACCAACACATAATTATTATTCTCCGTCGCTATGCACCGTGTACTCGTGTGCAACGTAGAAAAAAACACTTAATAATAGCAGTTATTGAAATTTATTATTTATTGACATAATGTCGAGTCTAGTATGGTGGACAGTAAGTTCACAAGCTATCTTTAGCTCCAGTACTGGGCTCTCCTAATGGGAAGACATCCTCTTGCCATCTTGGCTCATTTGCCTTTGTGGCGTGCAGCTCGCAGCCCGCCTAGCAGTGCTGTCGCGCGCGGTTGCAGACCTCCCAGGCGCTCGCTAATCATCTCTTGAATAATTCCGCCTGCACTGAGCTGCTCCTCCCGCAGGATGCTGGGGGCGCCCGTAGCAGCCGGAGATCTCACAGAATCATTCAGCAGGAAACATGCTCCGCGCAGGATGTAGCACAAATACCACCTCCGCGAATATCTTGAATTATGGTACGCTATTTTTAGCGCTGAAACGGCAGTCGTTCCAATACGGCTGCCTATCTTTAATCCGTTTGATGTTTGCTACTACCGTGGGATGAGTGGAGGTAATTTCTTCAGCGCTTGACACCAACGTTTGGTGCGCTAACGAGGGTGTAACGCTGTAGTCGTTGGAAGCGGGAGTAACCGGAGAAAAACCCGCTAGTTAAAGGGAAACGTTCACATGTTAAGAACTAGAAGCGGCTTCTCCTCCTTTTCCGGGAATTAAACCCAGATCACCGTGTCTGAATGAGAGTAGTCTAACCACGGTACCACCGCGGCTTGCTTGGTAACATGACATGTAGAGAACTTCTGGCCGGTAATAGCACCCAGAGTTTCAAGTCTCGTGTAACAAAGGTGTTAATTAGTAACCGAAGTACAAAAATATATTATTACTGTGTTTGTTAAGTTAGTGTTTATTATACTAGAAAAGAAAGTTTGACTTGGACAGTTTAGAAACCTCGTCACTCTGATCGCAGTGAGGTTTTCCTTATGTCCTGTGTTGTAACTTATGGCGATATTATCATAGGATAGCAACATTTTCACAGCTTTAATATCTTACAGACAATATTTACAGCATTTCTGCTTAAGTAAATTGATGACCGTCTTGAATTTATCGTGATTACCGTTTTATGTATGGTATTAATTTCGCTTCAATATTTCTTTGGTTATTGCCCAAAAGATATATAAGAATATGTTTTGCTAGTGTTGGTTTTATTAGCTCTGAAATCGTTTGAATAAAACAGGTATTTAATATGTTTCTTTCGGGCTATTCCAAATAAGTAAATATTCACTTTTGTTTTTCTGTTGGAACCCTGCAAATAAAAATACTTCTAATTAACGTTTATTTAGAATGTAGCGTTAGTAAATCATAAAAAATAAGATAACAGGTTACATTTTGGTTTGCATGACACCTTACTGAAAAAAATACTACGTATAGGATTTTCCCAATGAATCTCTTAACTGTCGTGTAGACAGGTTAACTTAGAATCTCTCGTATTGTGCCGTTTATTAACGCTAATGAGTACCCCAGTTTTCCCAAGTGAATAATTGTGCTCTTAACTAAAGAGGAATAAGTAAGAAAATACAGCGATAGAACCAAACAATATTATAGTTGGTTTCGTAGACTGACTGGGTTTGTGTGATTAAGACACAAAATAAATGTAGTAATAAAGGTTCCGTTGACCGGCGCATGTTACGCAGAGTCTCCGGCGCGTGCAAGTCATTCTACTGACGTACAGTGGTTTACTATAATTATTTTTCCAACTAAACGATTACCTGATCACTTTATTTGTGGGAAGTATAGTGTATATTCCAGCGCATTTTTAAAAATTTTTATTTATTTAATTTTATTTGTATTTTCTTAGATACGACAGTTTAGCCATTTTGAAGAGCGAAAATGTGATTTTGAAATGCATGTTCAATTTTTAAATTTATAGTGACATGTGCGTTTTATTTTTATAGGCATAGAAACTAAATTTACGTTAATTAGTTTCGTCAACAAAGGAACAATCGTATCTCCCTGCAAACACATTTCAACCTTTTAAGGATGCTCACGTGGAAGAAATACATAGTTTTATAATCTTACGACATAATGCCAATTTTGTAGACGTTATTTGTAACAACATTTTCAATTTGCGAAAATATTTTTAGCTCTCATAGTGTTCCCGTACAGTCACATCAAAATCAAAATTTACAAGTTACAGGAACATACAATTTACAAAACCCAACTGGCTTACTCGAACGAAATAATTTACACTGAAATTCGATATTATGGGTGATATGCTAAAAATATTTAAAAACACACAACAATGACCCTTCGTATTTTTTAAAAATAATTGTCATAATTCTAGACAATTTTAGTTTTTTTTTTCGGTATTTCTTTAACGCAAAGGAATGTTACTGTATTTTTATTTAATTCGAGTAAGTAAGTTGGTTTTTGTTATTTGTGTGTTCCCATAACGTGCCAATCTCGGCTTTGACATGCCGCTATAAGAAGACTATGAGAGCTAAAAAAATTTTCAAAGTGGAGAATGTTAGTCTGTAAGACGAACATCATGTCGCACAAATATAGAATTACATTTATTTCTCCACGCGAACGCCATTAAGGGCGCTGCCTACCACTCGCTTCAAATGCGCTGCGGTGTGATCGTAAATACGTTTTTTCGAAAGTAGTCAACGTGTGCTTATTTTATAAATGTGTGACACTTCGGTAAAGAACGGAATGTCACTTTTAAGACACCGTGCTCATTAAAAACACTCTTTATTAGCCCTCCAACCCAACTAAAAAGCGATATTTTCAAACTGCCATACTTCAAAATGTAGTAACCGGATGTATGTGAAACTCAGAAACGTGCAGTGAACTTTATTATAGACTTTTCATCAACTAAGATATATGGTCACTGCTTAAAGTCCCATAGTACGAATGGATCGGCGGAAATCTTTCACACTAATTTAGCGTGTGGCTCGTGGAGGCGACTCGGCATTTGATACGCACTTCAAAGTCAGCCTTATAGCTCCGATGGGCCTCTAACGCGTTGGCTTCTGAGCCTATAACGCTCAAGTAGATGGCAAAATTATGAGACGAAGTTCTGGGGTGTTTTTTTTTTTTTTTTAATAATGAGAATATAAATTGGTTCAGTCTTCAGGGTATTAAAAATAAATACATTCTAAAAGACACTGTATAGGCTGTTCAGGATAAACTGAGCACTGCTTACAATTATCTGTGAGCCATTAGGTCGCCATCTTTACTATTTCAAATACGAAAACTTCCGTGTTACTAAAAACTAGTGTAAACATTTTACAACTCTCAAAATTCTACTTGTGTAACCTCAATAAATGCATTTTTTAAATTATAAGTGTTAGGAAGTGCTCACTTTAAAGTGAAGCACCTATAGCAGTGTGAGCCTTAACGATATGAACAAAAAAGTCAATCGTCGCACAGGTGAAGGTTCGACAAGTGCAAAGCCACGTCGCAACCCTTCCTTGAGGGCTTGTTCCCGAGTTTTCTTCAGACTGGTGCCAATAACTCAAATACTTTTTAACCAAAAGTTGTGAAAAAAAAATTAGTCAATGTGCAGTCACGCGATGCACAATATTGTGGACGCGTTTTTTAAAATAATGTACCATTCACCAGCGAAAAAATAATTTCCTTCATCTTTGCTTATTTTCACGACGAAAAACGTGGTACTTTGGGTAATGAAATCTAAAAAACCGTTCAGTATAATTCTACAAAAAAATTCAGCTACAAATTATAACATATAAGTATCAAAACTGTGCAGCGAAATTTTGTTATGAGTGTTCGGTAGCAATAAAAAAAATATTTTCGATCACTGCAAAACTCCGTAACAAGGCCTTAAGGGTGTTCACGTGGTCAAAATTAATAATTTTGTGTTTGCACGGCATAGTGTTCGTTTTATAGACGTTACTTATCACTACATTTCCTCCGTTGTAATAATTTTTTAGCTCTCATAATGTTCCTATAGCAGCATGTCGAAAGTCAGAATTCGCAAGTTACGGGAACATAGGAGTAACAAAAATCAAGTGACTTACGTGAATGAAATAATTTACACTGAAATGCGATACTATGAGAAATATGCTAAAAGATTTAAAAACACACAACAAAGTCCTTCTGTCATTTTTTTTAAATTGACATGAACGACGTAAATTTCTGTCGTTTTCGGATTGTTTTAAAAAAGTATAAAGGAATTTCTTTGTGCGTTTTTAAATCCTTAACATATGGCCCATAAGATCTAGTTTCAGTACAAATTATTTCATCCGGGTAAGTCACTCGGTTTTTTGTTATTTCTATGTCCACGTAAGACGTAACTTGCAAATTCTGACTTTGACATGACGCTATGGGAAAACTATGAGAGCTAAAGAATTATTACAAGGGGGAGTTGTAGTCACAAGTCTCTTCTATAAAACGAACGCTATGCTGTGTAAATATAAAAATACGAATTTACCCCACGTGATCACATTTTAAATTACCGAGACTGTTCGTTAGAACGTTAGGTTTATGGGTAACCGTTCATCTCCTGGACGAGCTCAGAGCACACGGTGATGTGTTGGCAGTTTTGCGAGGAGCATCTGCCGAGCGGCATACAATTCTGCCGCGGCGTTGCTCGCATTATCTGGCACGCTCGTAACAGCGCTTATCATATTTTCTTAGGTGCTCGAGGCTTGGCTCGTAACTTCAGCTTGCGGTATTGAGCTCGCCCACGTGTTTCTGCTGCCCCCTCACCCCGTCCCTGACACACGCCCCCCTCCCCCTCCCCAGACGACATTAAACCACTTCCTCAAGCCACTCTCGTCTCCAGCGCGATTCAATATTGCGCCGATGTGTTTTATCGCTCGGTAACCACCCACCCTCCCCTCCCTCTGCACTCCCCTCGCCCTGCAACCCTTCCCGCCAACACGGTTTTGCTTCTTGCTGTTTTTATAGGCGTGTCGATATCGTTTCGCCGCGGGTGGAGGGGGGTTGTTTCCTGCTGCGCGGCAACATGTCTGTACAGCTCGCTTCCTTCCTTGTTCTTCTGATCCTCCCTCTGCCTCATTTCCCTCCTCGTGTCCTGCTCTGACCTCATCTTACCCCTTGTTCCTCCGCTTTCCTCGTGCAGTACCAGCAACAAACATGAGGCCACCCATACAGTTATGTCAGCCACGATCCATAATTTCTACTGCTTTCAAGATTATTACTCTTCTATTTCTAAGCGAGAGTATTTATCGAACAACTATTACACAATTTTGTTATTTCTTTACAATGCAGTCTATTTTTGTCCTATGAAAGATTGTATAGATTTGTCTAAATAGTTAGTTTATGAGAATTTCCTTAACACCATAATTACCTCAAACCACCGTGTATTTAGTCTTGAAAAAAATAATTAACGTAGTATACACTGTTTTCTAAATAAAAAATAACTGTGTGACAGTTTTACGATGTCTGCTCTCGTTTAGTTTTAAAACAATAATTATAATAAAAGAAGTAGAAATGATGTTTCATGGTCTTTAACTCTCCCGAGATTCGTTATACTGGCTAAGGTAACTTTGTGTATTAAATCTCTGAATGTAATAGCTTAAAGCTTCATTTTTTTATTAGTATCTATACTTTTTGCTTCTTTTTTGTTTAGAAAATACGCATTTGTAAATATATTTGTATAGCTAAAAAAATCACTCAATATTCCGGTATATAAAAGCTAATACAACAAAAACTACTTCAGGTAGGTTATTGTATTTTGTTTGTAAACTAGAATATATGAACGTAGAAAAACTATGCAGGATTCACAGAGGAAAAAAAAAAAATGTTACGTCTTTTTTATTTCAGCCAAGTAGATGGTTTTACAATAGAGAGAAAATTTTATGAATATTTCACTAATTTCGTGTATGTTTATTTTTGTGGTACTGACTGAGCCACCGCGTGTTTACCGCCTAGGCTTGTTAGATGATCTGTTTGGCCAAACAGTAGTAGCAATGACATTTTCACCGCTTGTATAAAACCCGATTTCACCCGGTTGTGTAAATAGTGCGTTTTAAGTGTTTTTGTGCTTTTTTTTTTTAACAAAATTGCAAAAATAAATAAATATAACCTCCAAATAATTTCTTACCCTCTGTGAATCCTGTATGGATTTTTTATGTCCATATTTATTATAGTTCACAATTAAAAGCCATTAACTTACCTGACGTAGTTTTTGTTTTAATTGCTTTTGTGCACTGCAAAACGTGATATTTCAGTTATGAAAATAGATTCACATATTCATAGTCAGTAAAATTCATAAGATACAAAAAACTGTATGAGTACAAAAATTAAATTTTTAGCCATCACATTCAGAAAAAAATGCATATAGTCGCTGCCTACAATATTATGAATCCAGAGCGGGTTTAACGTAAATCTGCAAATCTGCGGGTGGCCTTATGTTTTTGGTTGGCATAGTACAGCTCGCACTTCTTCGCATTCTTCTGCCCTTTTACCCGTTTACACCTTCCTCTTTTATCATCTCGTTGTGGCTCTTCTCATCCTCTCGCTTTCCTTCACAATCAATTGCTTCCACACCCTCCAGCCTTTATGAAAGTAGTTAATGTTTTCATTAACAGCGGAAAGTGATGCTGATAAATTAGTAATAAAATTTATCTTTCCCCTAGAGTTCTCTCCTCTCACGAGTTTACTATCATGCTGAGCTCTCATGAGATGAACGCACTAGAGTTGTTTGTTGGCCGTCAGTCCTTGCAAAGTCGTACACATCTATATAGAGTTACTGTGTATGTATTCACATACTTTTTTTTTATTTGCTCTGGCGATATTAATATTCGTATGTGGATGTGCCCAATTGAGTTTCTGGAGTGGATAACTTTTAAATTTATTTTTCGAAGCATATTCTATGATTTTATTTCATAATTTAAAGTCTGTTGATATTGCCCTTCATACATAATTCCAATTGTGTAAGAGTATTTTTTTCTATATTATTTGCGTACCATTTAAATGTTTTGCTGTTTCCGATGAGCTGAACAGGTACTTGATCTCTGGTGTGTGTTGAACTTGTAGTTGATACGTGTTGTGTCGGAACTTTTCATTTGCCATGTTGGTATTTGTGTTAGTTTCTTGACGTACAGCTGTAGTTATTTTATTTAACTGTAGGGGACATGTTCAAATTATTTTCGCAACTGAAAAAGGTAAGGTTATTACAGTGTTAAAAATTACGTGAACTATGTTTGTACTAACAGAAACATAATTTATCGTGTTTAAAATAGTTATTTTACAGTGAAATAAATCATTATATGCGGTTTCAATGCAAAATAGTAGGCGGGAAGTTGGTTCTGTGTTATAAATATTTGAATCTACATATCAGTGAAATAAGTACAGTAATGAATAACGGGAGGAAATAAACTAAAACAAAAGATTTAATAAACTGCTTACTGCATAAAAAGTGCAGAGAACTTTGATGAACCCGCTATTCATTACGTGCAGTGAGTTTGGACACGGAAAGCATTAAGGGTGTTTAAGAAAATAAAAAAAAGTATTTTCCATATTTTCAGTAAATGATGTACTTTTAGATAGTTTATAAAGTAGTGGCCTTTAAGAGGTTTTCTTTTGAATGACATTAAAGCTGGTAAAATAAATTTGGGTTGTAAACGAAATTTGTATTTTTTTTTCATATGTTTTGTTAATGCACACCTGAAGACGTTAAAGTTGCATATGCATTAACGAAGATTCATGAAAGCAGTGGGAATCACAACTGGATTCTTCGAACGTGAGTCCAGCGTTTAACCACTTGTGTCAGATCTCACCATTATGACGACGATGATGGATTTAGTGTTAATAGTAATTATTGTAAATATTACTAATAATAAATGAGATCGTAAGCGAGAAGTTGATATGAATTAGCGTGTGTACGGACAACTGGGAAGACCTTAGAATAAGAAGCCAGGAACAATTATTTCCAGGTTAGCAGATTCTCCGCTAATTTTGGCGGGAGTAGCATATTGTGTTTATTTTAGCGAGCAGCAGAATTTTCAGCCGAGTAACATAAATATAAATAAATAGAATTTGTACATGTTAAAAATTTAAAAAAAATGTATTTAATTAACCACTGAATTGAAGTAACATATGTAAAAATCACAGTTATTTTAACAAAGCTATAATAGCAACCATTTTAGCACGTGTTTCTTGTACAGCACAATTTTTCTGTACATATTTGGTTGGAATTTAGTGGATATGTGAACATTCGTCGGATTTTCTAAATTGTAACTAGGAACACTGCCGCAGATATAGTGAATTTACACAATCAAAAACGAAAGAATAAAGACTTTCGCAGTGTGAAATTTTTTTTTAATTTCATTAATAGAAGCGTACACGATACAGTAGACTATATCTTAAGCAGTGAGCTTATATGTAAACCAACACGATGGAATTATTATTTTGTTATCTACTCTAGAGCCCTGACGAGAGCAATGATAAGTACTTACGTGTTAAATTATAAAAGGTTGAAGTCACGTGTTGAACCTACATAAATGCCACCACTGATTTTTTTTTTTTTTTTTTCCTAGGTGCCGTCCAAATTGTAGGATCTTACTTGCTGTTTTTTAATACTGTTAAAACTACGAATAAATAAGTTTTATTTCCAAAAGTACATTCGGAAACGTAAACTCGTAAACATTTCTCACATCTTTATTTCTGTTGCAATATTATAATTTTTTGATTCCAGAAATAATAATTTCTTCAATAGTGGTATAGTGGACGGTGATGAGCCCTGACATAATAATAATTATAATTTTTATTATTTTACTTGTAAATCACTAATCTTGCTTGCTCTTGGGCTCCGATATATAGGCATTACAGCAACTTGAAGGGCGTATGCACCTATTTACGCTGTTTATGGCGGACATAATTTTTAAATCCTAAGGTAGGCATAAGGATCTATCGTAAAACCGACTCAGCAATCAGTTGAAAATTGATTTTACTGTGCAGTCTAAATTTTAAACAACTAAATCACGAGAATTTTTTTAAAGCCTTATACAAGTCAAACATATGGTTTGTTTTGAGAACTTTCGGCTACATATAAAACAATTTTCAACACATTCACGTGGCAGTTTTACGACATGAGTTTCCTGCCTTGGGTTCTAAAAGTAATGTTTGCAGGGTAAACAGGAGCAAGTTGTCTTAAATCTTTTACATTAAGGGGTATCGATCCTTACCGCTATGGATTTATCATTTTTCTCTCGAGAACTTCTGTTTCTGTGAATGAATCAACAGTTTTGTCATAAACAGGGCATATATTTAAGCCTTGCAGGTTTTCGTAAACAGTTGGAACTGCTGAGAAGGGCAAAGTGCCAACTACCACGGTGTTCACAATAGCAAGATATACCATGCCTAGAGATGATGGTGTATCGCGGAAAAACACGACTGTTTGCTGGGTTTCAACGCACGTTCAGCTTAGGATTACTGGCTTTCGCGTGTACGTGGAGCTGTTACCCTATTTGACTGAGCCAATAAGAATCCGGCTATTGTAATATATTATGCCTATTATTGGTCTGCAGACAGCTACGTTGTGCCAGACGTACGTTATCAACTCACGTGTGTTGCAATTAACTGCAGCGTTTTCACGCGTATGTTGGCACAACACATTTAAGCGATATACCATCATTAGAGATGATGGTTAGGGATCTGAAAATTTCGCGTTTTCTTTAGGGCACAAGCCATAATTCAAACAACTGTAATTTCGTGTCACATTCGTAGGGCCCGGTAGTTTTCGCGATAAGATTTTTGCCCACTTTATTTCACTGTCTTACGTGCACACCTGCAGCTCAACTTCGTGATTATTGGCAGAGTGTTTTTGTGCAGAGTTATTATTCATTTGACTGTGCCAATCAGTACATGGACAACTGTGACACAACACGTCTGTGATTTGCGAGTTTAACCTCCAGACGTTGTACGTTAAGGCATCCAATCACTGACCACAAAGCACAGATGCAGGTGCGCACGTAAGGCACTGAAACAAAGTGCTGCGAAAATCTTTACGCGAAAACTACCGGGCGCTACACATTCGTAATTGGACCTTGACACGTGTCGGTAGGATCTGAACCAATAATGAAGAAGCAAGTAATTGCTGGCCCAATCATGTTGTATCATTGTATCAGCGAACAGCCAATGAGAAGCTGTTGTCTGCTTGAGCACAGATATTCCTGAAGCCTAGCCTATACACGTCAGTGAACCCGCGAATTTTTCCGGTCTCTATTTACTAGAGGTACGATTATTTCGCGTATTGATTCTAGGTCAGGTTGAACGTCGATAACGTATACTTCACTCCTCCTCCTGTGATTAGACGATGAGCGGTTTTAACACACATTTTACGACTGCAAGTCAGTTATAAATAAGGAAACAAGGTGTTGGGATATCACGTGCTATACGTTTGTACTGTTAGAATCTAATGGATATTCGGCTTCAGCCGGTACACGTATAGAACTGTGAAGTCTAGGCTGTTGCCAGATGAGTACGCGAAATACTCGTGCCTCTACTAATTACTAGAGGCATGCAAAATTCGTGTTAATTTCTGACAGCTGACTAGACTCCAAGTGACTATAGGCTCGTTCGACGTGTCCCGCTGGCCGATATTGTCGTGACTTGCCGCGGAGAATGCTTACACGGTAGAGAGGCCAATCTCTGTGAAGACGTAACACACGCCACGTACAAGTTCGTGGTCAATTGAATCGCAGATTATGCCATGTTATGTACACGAAAGTGAAGTTTAGTCTGCTGCCAGATGATAACGCGTCGGTACATCGCGAAAATTTTTTGCGTCAACATACCCTTGGAAACATTGTAGTTTTTCGCAACATGTATGAGTGGGTGATACACGTCGTGTGACACTCTGTAGCTGTCTGCAGACCAACAACAGGTATGTAATATTACAATAGCGGGATTCTTATTGGTTCAGTCAAATAGGGTAACAGCTCCACGGACAAGCGAAAGCCAGTAATCTTGTTGTAGGCTGAAGGTACGTTGAAATCCAGCAAACAGTCAAGTTTTCCCGCGATAAACCATCATCTCTACCCTTACCGTATGGGTGGCAAGAAGTGGACTAAACGATGGCGTGTGTCCCGTCAACGTGTGAAAGGCAAAACAATCTTCAATGTATGAGGATACGTGCAAATATGTAAGGATGAACCCTCGTTATGTTTGTAATCGTGTGTAAGCCGTGTGGAGTGTCGCACTGGCAGGCAGAGGGGACAGGAGGTGAGGGACCAGTCGCGAGGCCTTGACCCCGGATATCGACCAGATGCAGACTGCAGGGGTGCAGGCAGCGGCCGTGCACCGCGCTCTCTCCAGCTGCTCCCTCTATATTCCTACCTTCTTGTATACGTCGTTCACGACCAAGTCAGCTTCCTTCCACACCAGCGCGTCTAGAGTAATAATTTAAAAATAATATATATTATGACCTCAAATGTAAATCCCTGAGTACAGCGCAATATGTAGGCCTACAGTTTGGCTGTTATAAAATATGGTTTGTTAATATTAAACGTTAGCAGGAAACTACAAATATTCTGAAATGAACAAAGTAATAAGATTTTCAAATCTAATCATTTTTTCCCGAACTACCTATACCAGTTTCCGCTCACGTGTTCTTCCAAGCCCTTACTAGCCTGGCCCTCCCATACCTTGGGTAAGGTTAACCCTGATACAGGTTAGAAATATCGATGTTAGAAGCTTGACCAGGGACAATTTCTGCCGCTTGTGCGCCGATGTCGGTAAGGGTTGAAAACTGACCAATCACAGAGCTTTCGTGAATGTAAGTTTACACGAAGTTGACAATTTAAAATCCTAAATTGGTTTGTTTTTCACTAACAAATTAAATTTCATGACTTCCCTCTTTGCCGAGCCTAATTAAAATCAATTTTACTACAGTCTCGCATTTTATTATACCTTTCAGTGAAACAGCACAACTATGCTCTAAATTTGAATTAGTGAATATTCACTGATTCACGCCGATGGATGGAGCAGTTTCAACAAACTGAATCAGTGAGAAACAACTGTGAAATCGCTGACTATTCACTGATTACGATAAAGAGTGCCAACATTCCACAAGTTTTTAGTCAATGGCCACAGAATTTCCAGTATTTTTTTCACTGATTCAATAAATGAAAACTGTTCTTTGAAAGCAATGGCAAAGACTGTAAATATTCACTGATTCACTTGTGAGATGTTGGCATTCTTAAAGGAAATAAATGAATATTCACTAATTGAACAGTGACTATTTTAACTTATTAAAATTGTTTAAACTTCTCCTTTCATCAGCGTGAATCAGTGAATATTCACTAATTCAGATTTAAAGTGTTCAGGCAGAAATGTTCCCTGTACCAAACTCTCCCATAAGAAAACACATTTTCTTTCTAAACTGCAGTAGAACGGACCTTAGCTCTGGCCACTGATTCCGAATGGACTGCGTTGACAACGTTACCTTAATCCAGTCTGATGGGAGCTTGCACACTTGTAGACATGCAATATATTTTTACATAAGAAATTGTCTCCCATAGTCTGTAACGTATGTATGTTATATGAGGACTGTCCTTAAAATTGTGTTTTTAATTAAATTTTTCCATAACATAAATGCTATTTCAGTTATTTAAAAAGAACGCTAAGTAGGAAACAGATGTGTTAACAGTTATTTTTAAATAACATTTGTTAATATATCTTTTCTGTTTTGACATTTGTTATCGTGATTAGAAATGAACTAATATTTACTGATTTCTGTCGAGCACAAGTAAAAATAGACATCAGACAGCTCACTTTGCGTAAAAAATTTCTGGTAAATAATGATTTATGTCACTACTGACTCTAAATTTTAAAATTAGTCATAACAATTAGTTTTAAGTAAGCAAACATAAAATAAATAGATATAGGAAGGGAATCTTAAGGTGGCCGCCTATGCAGGCTGCCGAGTGGCGTGTAGATCTTCGGCCGTTACAAGATTATTCTAAAATATTTAATAATATCATTCGTTTACACTCAATCCAGGCTCACCACTACTCGTTTAAGCATATTATGTGGTGTCTGGAAATGGCGGAAATGGGTGTTCTTGCGGTCTTCGTTAGGTATGGAAATCTTGACGCAGTATTTTTTAAAATGTATAGACGTGTACAACACGCCGTTAACACTAATATTACGTAATAAAGTGTTACGGTCACCACTTAATGTGGCGAGTTGTCAGCGAGGAGACTGCACACCAGTTAAGAGACTTGTGTGAAGCATGATGGGCGTTGTTGTTTTTTTTTTTACCTGTTGCTCAATTTTAAGTCTTGAACGAGCGAAATACCTCCACTTTACCTTAAGGCTACGGGTTCCTAATTATGCTGTTTTTGGGAGTTAAATTTTTTAAATCGTTGCATAGAAACTGTACTATGTAGCCTAATTTTTTTCCAACCATAACTATATATAACGATAATAACGAGGAAATGAACAACAAACGATGTAACAAACCAAAGAAGCCAGAAATGACCATAGAAACACACATACAAATAATTCCGAAATAGGAATACAGTAAGTATATATCTCTAACAAAAAAAAATGAAGTAAAACAGACAAGAACCAAACAAGGTGCAAGAAAATGGCGACAGTGATGGACAAAGATAACGAGGACCACACAAATGAATACAGCGATATAAATGTTTGTAAACAAGACAACACAACGAATATATAACAGACAATCGATAAACATAAAAAAAAAAATTCTTAAGTAAGAAGAAAATCGGAGTGCGTGGCCATGACAATTAAGTTCCTTGCTAAGAAACTAAATCTGGTTACTTCTTTGAATGTAGGCCACGATATTTTTTCTGCAACTCAATGACCGGTATTGTTGTTGTGGTGAAATTTATTTTCTGTTTTAGAATTGATAGTCGTCTTGATTATAAAACGTCTTGATTTTAAATATGGTGCAGTGTATTTGTTAAATAGTGTTTGGTTAGTTAATTGTTGTATTTAAATTGGGAAAGAATGTTGTAATTAATATAAGAAGTATAGTGTAAAATTCTCAGATATACGCATTGTGTCCGACTCGCATAGGCCTATCCAAACAGCTGTGTAGAGAACACTGCAGGAAAACACCTCATGTATTACGTAGTGAGTGCATCATCGAGGTATGTTTTGTTTGTCAGCCTACCGCTACGGTGATCTGAATTCGTCTCTTGTGGAGGTGGATGGGTGGAGGTAAAATCAGGTATTTTTCAAGTGGAAAAAAGTTACAACCTTGCCGTTATTTTGTTTATGTGTGTGTGTCCGTCTCTTCTCTTCACTTATTTCATTTCACTCAGCAAGGGTCTATTTGTAATCGGCGCTACCTACCAAACAGTCCTGCTTTCAAAATAAAGGACATGGACTTACACGGTAAGTTAATTATGTGAGGTACCTGTGGAACCCGTAGGACCTTTCAGACTACTTTCCAATACCGTGAAAACTGTGAGCTAATAAGCATTCGAATGCAAAAAAAAAAACACTCTTTATTAAGGCCATGGACTTTAATTTATTTCAAATAATTGCAAATATCTCGAATATATTTTAACGAAATACTGTGAAAAAATTTGAAACTGTTTACAGTCGTACGATACACAATTTTGTCAGAGTGTTTTTTTATTATGTACCGTTTGCTAGCAAATAATAATTTTCCATTATTTTGGCTTATTTTAATCACAAAATACGTGATATTTCAGGAGCAAAAATCTAAAAATCTGTTTGGTGTATTGAAACAGAAAAATTCATATACAAACGATGATATTTAAGTGTTAAAACTATAAGAATGCATTTTCGATACATGTACTCATTTACGTTAAAATAAAATATTTTCGAAACTACTGCAAAACTAAAGAGCGAGGTCTTAAAACACCTACTTATAATACTTTTTTTCCACGCCGCTATTGCTGTAGCAAAATACATACTATAGTTTCTGTTCGGAAAGATTTCGTGAAGTGTGAATGGGTCCCACCAAATAGGGCCTATAACTCAACATGTAAATTGCTGCCCATGCTCTCGTCAGGACTCTGGGGTACACTGTAAAGATACTAAATAGTAGTGGAAGTTATTAACCTGTACACAGTATGGAATACTTACTATACTTAAGTTTGTAAATAGAGCAAGTGTTCAGCACTTTTATTATACGAGTATGGTAACATCAGTATACTTTTGACTTTGACTACCGTTGATGTATGGATAACAATTTTACCATACCTACTTTCTCAGCACTTCTATACATCGGTGTGGTAAGCTTATAAAACATTTGTTCAGAATAGGCACCTCCTCTTAGTAGCTTCAGAATCTGTTAATTAATGTGAAGCAAGGATCCAAGTCAGACAAGTTGGGTTTGGAGATTGAGAAGGTATTCTTTGGGACGACCGCAGAGACTATCCATCCTGGACCTTCAGGTAAGAACCGCTCATTATTCAGCCCAAGTAGCGTGAAGTCAGAGGTCGGTGCAAGAGCATCAGTTTACCAGGACGCTGTAACAAGGGTCGTCGTACCGTGGGCAAGTCTCACCACACCGCATACTATCTTCGCCAGAACTTGGCGAGTGAATGCCTTTTAACCACAATTTAAAATATAGCAAAATGAAGAACAATAACTGTGAGACGAGCAGACTTCCGCACTAAGTAGTCTGCCAGCCACGTGATTCGTGATTTTAATGAATGAAGAACGGCCCTGTTCCTAAGTGATTCTGAACGGTAGACATGGATTCAGGGTCTTTCTCTTCGCCTTTTTTTGCATTAGTTGCAGACTCTTGCAATTTACCAAACTCTAAAGTTATGATATCCAACACTTACCAATTAACGGCGCATTTCATTATTCCTGTTATCTTTATTGAATTCTCCTTGTTCAAATTGTCTGCAACGGTATTTTAGAAGTTGATTAAAGGAAGGACTGACGTGTTAATTTTAAGCAATATGATTTTACAGTTCGTAATAGAACTTTCACATTTGTCCTGTTTACTTCTCTTTTTTCTGCAAGTCGTCTCATTTAATTAGTTTATACATGTGTACATTTATTATCTGGCAAAATTTTAATGAAGAGAATGAGAATGGTAAATGCTGGGATGCCAACGTATTTGGGTGCTTTATTAGAGCAGTTTCAGAACGGGACAAAAACAGAAACTGAAAGTGGCGATCTCAGTGAAGTGAAATGACAGCATTTACCCCCCCCCCTTTTTTTTTCTTCCCGCCGCTATATAAATTGCCAGTACATTGCACTCCAAACCATTAAGCTCTTGAAAATTCTAAACTCCTAGGCTATCCGTTACAAGATGATTGTGGAACTTGGAGAATCTGCTGTCCCGTGGATGTTTACCTCCGCGTATTGGGGTAGTCCACTTATTCGTCACGGTTGTTCTCAACCCCCCCCCCCTTTCACTTAATTTCCCCATCCACTCCTAACTTTGCACACATTAGCTCGTGTACAGTGTTCTATAGACTTACCAGAATTTCTCAAGGGGAAGACAGACGCCAGTTGAGAGCCTTGCGAATAGAGGCGATGAGACATGTGGTAAACAAGTAAGAATCGGCCTTAGAGCCGGGGGACGTTCGCGGTTGTTGTATGTCCAATAACACACAAATTATATATGTAACAGTATATTAGTATTGCATGTGTCATAAACCAAATAATTGAACTATAGACGCCAGGATGTATGTATCTCCTTAGTGTTTAAGAGACCGAACACCAATGGCCTAAAATACCGTAGTTAGCCATTTCCCCCTTTTTTATGACATTTGATAGGACTAAAGTATAACGTGGCGTCTGCATATGGTATTTTTTTTACCTTTCCTGGAAAGAAACAATTTTCATAGAACAGTTATTTAGGGAAATATGTGAATACGCACAAACATTTGTGACTAGTCATGGGGAAAGGGACCCATCTTCCATAAGGGCGATATTTAGTTTTTGGTATGACGTACAAACTGATGAAATTCTGAAGAAACTGGTTTTTGTTTTATACAAAATAAATTTAAAAATGAGTGTGTGGTGGTGATTTGAATTTAATTGTTAACATATGTTAGGCCTGAGAAACACGGCTGTTTTCGGCTCTCCTGAATATTTTACATCTGGAAGAAAAGGTCCCTTTTCCCACGACTAGTTACATTTATTATGCAGAAAATGTCTTGTTAGCGACTCCTCTTAAGGTGGAGGTGGCCGTTAGGGTGAGCATATTTTGCTCGCTCGAGGCCTTAGAGTGCGGAAGTAAGCAAGCCACAGCACGTGTGTCACACTTCAACCTAGTCTCTAGACATTAAGGGGTATTGATCCCTACCACCCTGGTATTATCTGTTTCTTCCCGATAACTTCTGATCCAGTTGATGTATCAAAATTTTTGTCACGACAAGGCATAGATACACACTTTATCGATTTTCTGTAATTGCTGGAACCTTAATATATTCATTATTTTACAACGGGAAACAGCTGAAAATGAAAAATTGCTTTATTTACGGAAGCGACTACAGAGGCCACAACATTAACAGAAACAATGCCATATGGATTCCAAAAAAGTGAATGAAACAATAAACTATGCCTTGTCAGCGTGAAAAACGTAAAACAATGTGTATATTCCCTGATTTATAAGAAAAACCGTAAAACCGATCTGACAGGGATCAGTCCCCCTTAAGACCTCGATCTTTAGTTTTGCAGTGGTTTCGAAAATATTTTTTTAAATGCAAATTAATACCTAAATCAAAAATTCATTCTACAGATTTAACATTTATATATCATGGTTTGTATCTGAATTTTTCTGTTGCAAAACGCCAAAAGGATTTTTAGATTTTTGTCCCTGAAATAGCACATATTTTGTTGTCAAAATAAGCCAAAATGAAGCAAAATAATTTTTTTTTGCTAGCAAACGTTACATTATTTTAATAAAACGCTCTGGCAAAATTGTGTATCGTATGACTGTACACAGTCTCAAATTTTTTCAAAGCATTTGGTTAGAAAATATTCCAGTTATTTGTAATTGTTTGAAATAAATGAAAAATCATGGCCTTAATCACTCTACTGACGTGCCGTCTTCTCGCCGACAATGAGCCTGTATGAAACTTTCTGTGGTCACCATATCATTTTATGACGTAATATCAAACATAATTGTGTATTGCACACGCCTGTACCTTTTAAAAGTTTCTGTTGCAACATTTACATGCTTAAAAAGGTTCGCAAAAACACCGAGGCTGCTAGAAAAAAATTGCCTGAAGAATCAGTCTCCCCCTTTCGTGTTGATTTATTGGCTTTCATTGCCTACTTTTGTTTCACAACTGAAAATTGCAAAAGTACCACAATCGAAACACAGCTATTTAAAACGATCATTTTTGTTAACTTATATGAAATATATAATAATAAGTTCCTAGTTAATTTTTAATACAGCTACTGAAGGGTTAGATAAATAGCTATATTTCCATTGTGGTACTTTTGAAAATTTCGGTGTGAAACAAAAGTACACAAGGAGATTCAATAAATCAACATTCAAGAAGGAGACTGACTCTTAAAGAGTAATGGTGAACCTGTAATGCTACACACACATGCGACATTCTTTAAATGCTATTCTTAAGCAGATATAATTCATGTACGTTGAGCAGTTATTCGAATAACCTGTTAAGAGGGAAGTTTACGCAAAATTTTAATTGTTTGAAAATATTTTGTATTTGTACGAGATATAATTTGTTTTATAGGCAAACGTTGTGACTACTATTTACAATAATGAAAGTTTTCTAGTTTTTATAGTTTTTGTATGGTGGTATATTAAAGCCAAAATTGGCATAAAATGGTTTCATACAAAAAACGAAAGCCAACTGACGTACAGAAATGAAATAATTCACACATATAACAGTTTAATGGGCTACGTCAAGACACGTATAAAAAACTGCATTGAAGCTTTTTGTGTCTTTAAAAATTGCAGAAAAATATACAGTCTTTTATTTCAAATTCAGCAATTTTTCAAAAATACAAAAAGTATTCAATGCGGTATTTTGTACGTTTCTTGGTGTAGTGTGTGACACAAATTTTCACTTTGAAGTATTTTATTTCTCTAAGTCAGTTGGTTTTCGTTTCTTGTGTAAAACTGTTTTATGCAAATTTTGGCTTTAACGCGCCATAATACAAAAAACTATGAGAGACAGAACATTTTAATAGTACGGTGAAAAATAGTCGCAATACATGTTCGTAAATCAAACCGTATCTCGTACAAATATAAAAAATATTAAAACAGTTAAAATTTTGCAGGAGTCCCGCGAAGCTCTGCACACTACTTGGCTGCCTGGACTGCCCCTTGGTTTATAGCAACCCGCCGAGCAGCTGGAGACGGCCATCTGGGGTCGGCCACACCGCATGTTCGTGGCTGGAGTCTCGACAACTCCTCCCGGCGTGTTGTGGTCTAATGTCAGTGTAGCTCCAGTAACCTCCAGAGTCTTGTCCGCCCAAGTTCAAGTCTCTCTGGCATATGAGGGGCTTAGAATGATGGTGATGTAAGTGATTTTTATGAAGAGGAGCTTTTTTCATTCATATTAAACATGTTTTAAAAGAAAGATCCGTTACAATAACTATACTTTTTTACTTAATTTTCGAAGTAAAATTCAAATAATAAATATAGTGTGCTGCACTTTGTATTTAAGTCAATTAATTGTTTTTGTGAAAATTACATTACGTGACTTACACCACTATCATTCTAAGCTCCTCATATGTAGAACCACAACTGCGGGATCTTACTGCGTTCAAGTCGTTCAAGTGTGAAATTCGTATAACTTCATGTTTGTTTTACGAAATAATGTTAGTTATGTAGACGTTACTTGTGATCACACTATCCTCTTAACGGAAAATTTTTAGCATACATAGCATTCACATAACGTCATGTCAGAGTCAAAATTTTCATGTTTACGGTAGCGTATAACCTACCCCTACGAAAACAACAGAATTTCTTAATTGAGACAATTTACACTGACATTGGTTGGTGACATGGCGATTTCTGAGACCAATTGAACAGCCTTAGCTTTGCTATCTGCGTGTCAAATAGTACAGGATGTCTGTGAATTTTTGCTATAATAAAAAAAAAATGTTGCTCAACATGTTTTATTGCCACACCATAACAGTGTTCGAATGGCATGTAGAACACGAAAGCAGCATTTCGATAAACAACAGTTCGAATTTATTTATGGATCCTTGCGTAATAATTACAATGAAGTCATCCTACTGATATAGTGATATTGGTACAGGATGGTACACGCGATTGGACCATCATCCCCTCTCCTCCTCGAAGGGAATTTTTCTCTTCTAATCAGAATATTGCTTGTACTCCTGTTTCCCCTGCTCTTTGTATTTTACCACGTCTCCATCGTAGGCTTCATTTCATGTCATTCTTCAAGACTCGGGACTCGCAAACGTCTACTGGCTACAATTTGGGGGTTCACCATCGTGCTTATAAATGAAAGATTTTTACAACTCTTCGCTCTGGTGGTATTTGGTACATTTCTATCATTCTCAGGTAGACAACTCATAGTCATACCTGCCGTGTACATGGAGATGAATTACGCACTTAGGTTCAACATACCAAATTGACATATTGATCTTCACTGGGAACTTTCCTGAACTGCGCCATTTTTATTCAATAAAGTACTGCTGTGGGTCCCAAGAATTAAATATAAAAAAATCTATTTGTTGAAGGATATTCCGAAACATATAGGAGTGCATCATCTTTTATAGTTTTATTGAACGTGTTGTTATATATTTAGACAAAAAAGAGCCATTCTGTATATCATCACATTTCCGCCTTCCTCCTCTACAAATATGTACATACGTTATGCCAGTGTACTTAAGAAGCGTCCCAGTTACAGCTGAGTGTGATCTAGTTTGAGAAGGCACCCCGAGGGGTGGAAACCAACGGGTGATATTCACTGAATGGGAGTATCTGTGAGTGTAGAATAGAAGAAGGGACAGACAATATAAAATTACGCTTCACTTTTAGACCGTTTTCTTACAAAAATTAGTTACCAGAGGGCTTTAATACATATTCGTAATCACATAGGATACATCTAGGTTGCTAGTAGTAAATTATTTGTTTAATGGAGAGAGAGTGAGTGAGAGAGTTTCGTCAGCACTTAACATCGAGGTCTTTAGCGCTGGTGTTGGGTGACATGAGGTGAGTTGTCATTCCCATACGCGAAAATCCGGGGTCCGACCCGCCGGGAATCGAACCCGGATCGCCTTGGTGGGAAACAAATGGTCTGACCATTCGGCTACCGCGGCCCCTTTGTTTAATGGAAGAATATGCATTATAAACAAATAGAGCCATATTTCATCATTTCTTTCACATCCCTATTTAAAAAGAATAATCTTACTGATGTTTCAGTATCAAAACTTCAACTCCAGTACTAAAAATATGACCTTAGTCTTTGCTACAGAAAAGTTTTACTGTCGTAAATGAATGAATTCAAATAATCAAATAATCCTGAAATAGTGCTAACTTGTTAACTAGGGATGCTCCTTAAATGACCTCTTATGTTAACTCCAGTCCTGCGAGTCAGTGCAAACAAGTTATCCGATTTCACGTGTTCACTTGACGGTGTAGGCAGGGGCATAGGCATAGTGTTTCGTTGGCGCGTCGCAGGTGTCGATTGACTTCGCGGGTTAGTCGCTTTTTGGTCTGAGCTGTACCACTAATGAGCTGCTGGTTGGTCACCTGTAACATGCTAGAAGTGGGCTTTCGAGCAGTAAGAGGATTATTGTCCCTTCCGCTTCCTGCTCCGCAGCCCTTTCCCTTCTCCTACCAGTGGCATTGACTGCAGTGTAAGCGTCGTGTTCCCTCGCATCAGCTCCGAAATCACAATATTTTCTTACTACCGACGAGACTTTCCTTGCAGGAGCGACTGACTGATCGTTGGTTCAATTCATAGTCGTCTGGTAGAAACCAACTTGGGCTAGAGTTGTGCACAACGGACTGTCTTATCTAGAACCATAGGGCAATGGATGCCTTTCAATAGTTCCAGGTCGTAGTGTAGTAGTACTGGAAATGGTAAAATGTAGAATGGAATGTCTAAACGATGTGATAGAACTATATTTTCAAATAAACAAAAAAACAATTAAAGAGCCTGCTGTCATATGAAAGGTATCATCTGCCAATGCACATAACATTATTGAAAAAAAAATTGTGCCTTAAAACAATACATTGGCACTAGTGCATAGGACATTTTAAAATAAGAAATCCAATGTTGTCCAATGTCGCAGTAAGTTCGTTTAGAATTTCTGCTCTACAGTTGTGGCCATGTAGTCAAAATAAAAAGAGTACAAAGTACTGTATGTTCTGTAGATGATGAAATAGCTTTTGTTTCGAGTGCATAATAATTAAAGCAACTATTTCAACTGAATAAAGAATCACAATTTTCACAATAGTTCATTACGTTCATCGAAATATTGTCTTTGTGATGATTACACTTATTATGTAATCAGTAATTGGAGTGGGGAGTTGGTAGATTTCGTTAGCGCTGGTTTGAGAATTGGTCAGGGTAATGCGAGGTATGGATCAGCGACGGACTACAAGAGCGGGAGGAACGGGAACATCCTGATAAAACCCGCCGACCGACGGTAATGTCCATTAGATTTTCCACATAAGAAATTCGGGAACGACCACATGGAGTCCAACTCGGAAGAAAATTGGAGACCCGAGGTTAAAGTCCTGTTCCTAGTTTATATTTTCCGTTTATGATGGACTTTGTAAGGGTTCTTCTACCGAAAGAAAATCCTTCAAGGCCGGTTGTAATGATGGATGTTTGAGCTTGAGCCGCTCTTCGTGTACAGTGAAGGATGTGCGCGGGCCAGCAGAACTGGACTCATCCCGTGGTATCTAGTGTCCTTGGAAGAATCGACCAGTGTCAGACTTGCTTGCGGTCGTTTCTTGTCTGGAGTCTGCTGGCAGGGTGGGAGGCCGGGTCTGTGGTGGGCGAGAGGTGTGTGGGATGTGGCATGTCTCCTGTAAGTCGCAGGAGGATGGGGGTGGCGACCCCTGGAGGACATCGACCAGTCAGCTGCTCGGGTGGGATGGCAAGCAAGAGCTTTCTCCCACGCTTCTTTTTTCCCCACCCTACATCCTCATCTGTCTTCCCGAATTCCCGTCTTGTGCCCAGCCAAAATAACCTGAATATCCATACAGATGTGATCGTCGGCAACAAAGGACGAGGCATTTTGTCAAGTGATGCTAGAATATATTCCTTTCAGTGCATACTAGCATTCAGCTCTCTGGAATGAAATCTGAAGGTTATCAAGGATATTCAGGTCTACATGAAACAGTTCATTGTCGTGATAATACAGTCCACGTTCAAACTCGGGCTTGGAATCAGGATCCGGATCGATAACTGCTAACTACAGGTTTGAAATAGAAATGTAATGGTCTTCTCGGTGAGCGGTCGCTATCCGTGCTTTACATGTTTGAGGGAAAGTGTGTGTTTTTTTTTTTTTTTTCAGAAAATAATAAAGTATTATTGCCTTCAACAGAACATTCTGAGTAGTTTTACATTACCGTGCCAATTTATTATTATTTTTTTTTATTGGGCTTCACGTCTCGTTGATGGCAAGGATATTAGAGACGGTAGCACACAATTTGACAATTGTTGCCGCTTGTGTCACCTATCTCAAGGTAAATTGTTCTACTATTAGGACACATGAATTAATCTCAAGTTCTCTTAAGAATGTGAATAGCTTGTATTTGTATAAGAAAATCAAAGTTAGTTAATATGATGTATGTAGCCTATACTCGCGCGCGCGTATAGGTTAAAACCGACCATATCGGGATATATCTTAATATAGTAATATCTACTTTGTGGGCTTCACGAAAATGGGTGGACCTGTACACATAGTTCACTATGTTACCAACAGAGAGCAGGTATGTGTAGTTTCAGCAATAAGTGACCAATGTGTCAAATATAAAATCACAATTAAAACGTTTAACATATTTCTGGTACTGAAGTTCGACGCGTTAGGCACGATTATTTTTAAAAACTGATGTTTAATAATCGGCCATGTTTTGAAAATATTGTTTTTAATTTTGTAAAAATTGCTTAATTTACTTTTAGAAGCATAGAAAATCTCTAAAAACAATATTTATTTACATCACGTGATTACGTGTGTATCGCCTCATTGGTTGGAATTTTTCGGCAGTCGGCAGTCCAGTAGTCAGAGATAAAGTTCGCCATCTCCAACTGCTGAACTGCGGACTGCTCGACTGCGGACTGCGCATTGTGAATACACATATCTTAACGTACATGTTAATCTCTGACAGCCGACGGCGGACTGCCAACTGCTGACTGCCGACGGCATTGTGAATCGGGCCTTAGTAACACGAAGTGTAGTAGGTTTACTGTATATATGTATATGTATATACATAAGTAAGATGATGTTTGGGCGTGGAGTGCAAGAGGGGATTTTCTCTTTGCAGCGTTGCCACATTGTGTACGTAAAATTTCGTAAAACATTCTGCCACAATTTCGGCTCCAATTAAGTCCAGGATTCGCGTGGTGTGCTTATTGTTCACTTGTCTCTGGACATCCTGAATGTCTGTGTGTATATGTGTGTATCTCTCTCTCTATATATGTATAAATACATACATATATATGTGTATATATACAGTACATACACACATACACATTCACACACACATATATTATATTAGGTGGCCCAGCATCTGCCCAATCTACATGCGTGCCACAAATGACTTTTTAGTTCAACATTGTTGTAATATATTTTAGATTGTTTTTACTGCCCAGAAAAAAAAACTATGAACGTGTAAGAATTTTAATCAAGAAAAATTACTCGAGAATAATTATCACATAATTTTCTTTCCGTACGTTTATTCAGTACATGTCCGACTAGCGTATAATTTACTGAGCACCGCCGAATTTTATTAAATACGAATATTACTATCGTAGATGTTCCTGTAAAATATCAGACGTAAAAAATAAAAAATTAAGTTATAGCTTATTTTTCCATACTGTGTATAGAAATTAAACAGCAATGACAAAAATACGTGGCAAGTGTGTCAGTTTTTGTGTATGCCAAGTCTGCAGATACTTTTAGGTAACAAAACTTTAAATTACATCTCAGAACTGATGATTTCTTAGATAGGGCTATATAATTTTTTATCGTAGCATTATAAAGTATGTGATCCTTCTGACATTTTTACCTGCATTGATGCATAAACATTCTTTTGGATAAAATTTGATACATGATTACAGTTTACATCACTGGTGCAAATAAATTTGTGTCCCTGGTAAACTGAAAAATGTACTAGTGTGGATATTAACTGAATGAAAATTCTTTACAGTATTCTTGGAATCCAAACGGCAGTGATAAAAATAGCAGCCGAGTTAATAAATTATCGATTTTCCCATTTACTGTCGTTGCTTGGTTAAGAGCAAACCTCATTTGCCCATTAGCCGGTGAAATGGCATAAGCTCCGTGTATCAGCTGCGTAGTTGCCATCTTATCGGCAGCTTTTCCATTTCCTGCAGTGTGTCGGGACCCGGATATGGACTCGAGTTCTCGAGACGGCATGGCAGCTCTTCAACCACCAACCTGGCGTGTTGAGATAGCACTTTAACACCAGAGTGACTAGTCTCATCGGCGAAGGTCTTGTCAGTTATTGGATATGTTTCCGGTGGCTGGAAGATGTGACACGCAATCTCGTGCTGTATGTAGCCCTTGCCGTTGCGTAATTAACACGTGGGAGTATTAGGCAATTTTATTGCATTTTCAATTTTTGAGCCATAACATTTATTCAGATTGTATGATCAAAATTTGCTCTACGACAAAGCATATTATATATTCTTGGTAAACTGTTGGACATAAATAATAACGGAATCTTTCATTAATTTGTCATGCAGAATCATTGCAAGAGAATTATAGGTCAGCTTTCAAGACGTACTACAAAATTTGTCTTTCAGTGTAGTTACGGGATTAAGTTGTTGAATATATAGGACACTCGTTCATGAATGAATGACATGTCAAACTTAATTAAAATTTACCAAGGCATAGTATTTTTTATGAATTACTGAAGTAGATACAATGCAAAGTTAGGGTCAGTGGCACCGTCCTCAGTCGATATAAGGTTTCCTGGTTGTAAGATCCGTCCTGGGAATACGTGTGTTTGTGCTATGTTTTGCTCTAGTACAGGTGTTTGTAGGATTACACTAGGTAAATTTCCAATCAATACTCGGTTAAAAGAAACTGTAGCGTATGTCGGGTTATTGTAATGTAAGCTACGCGTTCGAAAGTTAGACACTTGTGTAGCAAGAGTTAGTGACACTGAACTGTAAATTTTTTTAGGTTCATACTTTTGGTTACTATTTTTTGTGTTTGCTAGGTGAGAAGAACGTTATTTCTCGATTAGCCCTGGCTAACGTAAAAGCTTCGTTTGGAGCATTGCGATCTACGCTGAAACAAGGACTCTTTTGAGTGAGTCAAGAGGTTTTGGTCAGCTTAACATCGAGGTCTTTAGCGCTGGTGAGGGGTGATATGATGTGAGTATGAAGCAGCGCCGGAATGAAAGGGCGGGGGAAACGGGATATCCCCGAGAAAACTCGCCGACCAGTGGCATCGTCCGGCACGATTCCCACGTACGAAAATCCGGGGACCGACCCCGCCGGGAATCGAACCCGGGTCGGTTTGGTGAGAGGCGAGAGGTCTGACCTAACGGCCACCGCGGCCTCTGAACTCTTTTGAAGCCCCAAAAGAAAATATTATGTGTGTTCGGAATGTGAGGCTGGCGGCGAATGCTATAGATATCCTGGACCAGCAGTTTAACATAGATTAAGTCATGCTGAAGAAGGCAGAAGAAGTCCCCAGCCTAAGAGAAATAATCAAGAATGGTCGACACTCAGTAAATGCACATTCTAAAACAGGCAACAGGTTGTTAATACCACTGTAGAAAATGAAATTTTGCTCCGGTTACTTCACTATTGCCACATCTGAAATGGAACACTTTGAAAAGTGAACAAAGGAACATGTATTATCTCTATACGTTTAAGAATATGATAAATAAACACCATCCCAGTCATCCCGACGAAAGAGGAATGAAGCATGCGACTCGCTGTGTGTGTATCTGCATGTGTTACGCGTGTGAAATTGTGAGTGAAAACTGGTTTGTTTTGTGTGTGTGTGTATGTGTGTGTGTGAGAGAGAGAGAGAGAGAGAGAGAGAGAGAGAGATTCTGGTTGAAAACTGGCTTACTTTGTGTGTGTGATTCAGGATTATAATTTGTTTGTTTAAGCACGGAAAGAAATATTTTGTGGCAGCTACAAAATATTCTGTAGTTTTTTTACACTACAAAATGTATTTTGTTGTCACACTACAAAATAATTTTGCAGGGAAGACTTCCTACAAAATCTTTCTTTCAGTGTGAGCATGTGATTATGATTGATAATTGGTTGGTTTGTGTGTGTTTATATGCGTATGTATAGGCAGGGGCGTCATTTAAGGGGGACAGGGAAGCAAACCCCCCCTGGATTTAGAATTTTAAATGTATAAAATATAATTGTTGTATTTTGTTATTTAAATAATGCTAACTTAAGCAGATAAAACTAAAGTTTTATTATTAAATTTATCTAATTTATACATACTTAATTACTAAAAAAAGATGCAACAAGGTCACTGTCGACGAAAAAAAACTTGGCCCCCTAGAAAAAACTTGCCCCCCCCCTAGAAAAACCTTGCCCCCCCCCCCGGCTAGAAAAACTTGAAATGACGCAGCTGTGTACATGGGGTATTTTTTATTTTTGTATGTACCCTTGTACATGTCATTGTTCTATCTTAACTGTTACGTATTTTTATTTTTAATAATGTAATGTATTATTTTCGTTGTGATCATGTGCAATGGGTTCAGTGTAAGACAAGGCACCAATGCCGTAAGTGCGCCTTAAATACTTAAATAAATAAGTAAAACAAATTGATAGGGTACTTACTTCGGCATTCATCACGGTGCACACACTATCCTTGAAAGGAAACTGGAAGGAAAAACAAATAAAGCATGATCAATACCTGAGTTCTCGGATGGTATGAAGTACCACGCATACTTCGCTGGCCGGTCTTGGTAGCGTACTCGGTAAGTCGCCGGTCTACGGTGCTAGAAGTCCTGGGTTCGAATCCTGGATTGGTCATGGCTTTTGTGTTTTCCCATAACCTCACTTTATTCTCATTGGTTCTTACAACCTCGTGGTTAAAGGGCCGTAAAACCGTCTCACCAGTATCACCTGATTAAACACTTGTATCAAGATAAAAGGAAATTGGACGATGAAAGTCATGCTACCTACCAACCGGCAGGTTCAGAAGAGAAAGAAGGTGGTGCATTTACCTTACTGCAAGTTACCTTTGCCATTACGTTGCGTAATTAAATTTTCTGCCAGTGCTGCATGTCTGCAGGGTTTTATTTACAGCCACTGAGGGAAGAGAAGCTCTCATTACTTTCTGAGGAAGCTCGATATCTTCCCCATAACTTCGCCGAGGGAGAGTGAAAGGTAGGGAGGAAATGCGGAGGCAGAGAAAAGTAGATGTTCCTAGGAATTCGCGAAGGTTTATTTTCGGGAGTTGTCGAAGTCGCCCAAACACCTCGCAAGTTAAGAGGCGTCGTTCGGACAGGAAGTTTCATCTTGGCGGGTCCTCTCCCGGACGCTTTCACCCCTCCACACCCCTGTTCTCGCAGTTTTCCCCAGTGAGCGTAAAGACAGCGCGAGAGAACCCAGGGCGGATTTGGGGGAGCGTCTGAAATTACGGTGCCGAGCTCTGTGGAAGGAGAGGATGGGAGGAGGTAGCTGTCGCATCCTGGGAATACAGATGTGTGGAGGAACGTGGACACATTTTTCCCAGTCCTACTCAAGATGTCTGGGCGCGTCGAGCGAGGGTGTGAAAAAGTAGGACGGGGAAGGCGCAGATGAGACGTGCAATGCGAGGCACGACTGCATTCAGCAAGTTCGGTCGTGGTGGAGATAATAGAGCCTGTTGGCGATATGTATTCAGGCGACGTGGGTTCGAGTCCCTCTCTACCCGGAGTATACATTTCAGTGATGATGTAACACTTGTTAGGTTTCCACGCTAAGATTGTTAAATTGTCGTCAGAATTTTTACGATAAGGTGAACTTAAGGTGGCCGCCTAGGTTGACGTATTTTGCGCGTTCGTGTCCTAGAAGTGCGGGAGCGGTAAGGACGACACAAGACCAACATCACGCCTCACCCTAGCCTCTAGGCGCGAGTCGTTGAAGTGGCGTGCAGTCTTCTCGCCGATAACTCGCCTCTATGAGACATCTAGTGATGACCCTATCATTTGGTTATTTCATGTTAAAGTTGTAAAATATATGCCTATACCTTTCAATAGATTCTGTGTCAATATACATGTTCGCCATTTTTGGCCGGTACAAAGTATACCGTACCTCGTTATGGGGGAGAGCTGTATGATAGTTAAACGAACGATTTTCAGCAGTAACTTCTGTTTTGAAATATTTTTGGTAAATGTGGCAATGTTGAGGTACAGAAGATATTTTGGAGATCATATTAGTGTTATATGTCCATCTTATATTGAACTTGTAATTATTCTTGAACGTTAACCTTCAATTCCCTTGCAATGATTCTGCATGACAAATACACGACAGATTCCATTAGGTATTATTTATGTCAAGCAGTTTTTCAAGAATATATCATTAGTCTTGCCAAAGAGAAAATTTAGGTAATACAATTTGAATAAACGTTAAGGCTCGAAAAGCGAAAAATTGAAAATTATCTAACACTCCCCCTTAAGAAGTGGTGAATCTGAAATGGGTATACACAAGTTTAATGTTTTCTGAATGTTGTTTATTTATTTATTTAGGCTATATTTATATCGTCTTTAAGGCGCAGTTAAGGCACGGATGCCTTTTCTGACACTGGACCCATTACACATATTATTACAAACATAAAATACAATATGCTGTACACTTTTAACAGTACAAATTAAGTAGATAAATAATCTTATATAACTATGTTATATATAAAGATAAAAAAATAATAAGCATTCACACGTACATACAAATATGAGAGGGAAAAAAGACAAATTACACACCAAAGGATTTTACACTTTGAAATGTTCATACGCTGAGGTCATACGCACACAAATACACAAACATATACCATCACACGTACAAATACACAAAAAAGCAAAACAATTTTTTTCCCTAACAGATATCTCTCACGCGCGTTAAGCAGTTTTCGAATAATCATGTAACGCCCGAAGGTCTGAATGCCACAAGGCGGTCTGGCAGGCGGCCGCCTATTGGCCGTGTGTTTGTGTGAGTAAGACACGGCTCCAAGGGCGATGCTGACAGGCTCATCTGGTGCGGTGTCACTTCTACCACAAGACACTGAAACGGCGTGCAGTGGTATCCTAGATCACTCGCTTGCCTGACACTCTCAGTGATGGCTCCATCTTTTTATTAGTGGAAAGTTTTAAGCAATGTCCACTGCATGTTTGTAGCGTAGTTTCACACAAATCCCGTGAGTAGTGTTTCAGATATAGGTTTTAAGAATTTTTTTTTTTTTTTGCCATTTTAAGGGGCTTCGAAATGGTTTTTCTAATAGACGTGATGCTTTGAAACCACCATTCCATCTTAGTTTGAAAAGTATTTTCTTTTCGCACATTGGCAACATGTAAATGTGGTAAATATTTTCGTAAAAAAAAAAAAGTATTTTCGAACACGCCAAACGCATTTTAAGCGTGTGGTAGGCAAGGTCCTTAAGGGTGGTATATCCCTACCGCCATTTTTCACCATATCTTCTGCTTCAGTGGCTGTATCACAATTTTTGGAAAGACAGAGTATATGTTCACGTAGCAATTTTGTTTTAAATAGTGTGCCTTTTGGAACGCGAACCTCTGCTACTTCATCTATTAAAACATAAACCTGATTATTAAACCAGAATCATATAAGCATTAAGTTTACTTCAAGTCATATTTTACATAACTAAAATTATACAGAGCCGCCGCTTCAAGTTCCATAGAAATACTGAAAAAACACGTGCCAGTTTATTGTTGTGTTTATTAAAATGGGTATTATTCTTGGCGCGCGCATGAATATCGTCCAAATAGCTTAACTTGTTTATTGCCTCCAACTGATAAAAATATTTTTCTTACATTTTACTAGCTCGTCGTGTCTGTAACGAAGATTTCGCTTTGTTTAGGTACTGCTTTAAATATTCGTCACGTGACTGTAATAGATCCTTAGTCCTCAAACTCTCTTCCTTGTACATGACCATGAAGAAGTCTTGTACCTGGTTTTTATGTGTTACATGCCAACTATACTCTGTTTCATTTAAGTTAGGATAAATTTAACAGCAATTTATGGCAATTATTGGTGATTTTTGGCACTACATAAGACAAACTTTGCATAGTAAAAATGCTGAAATATTCATCTCAGGTTCATTTTAGAGCTCAAAATGTCTTGCATTGTGCAACAAATCACAAAGTATCAAAATTATTGCCCATAAGTTGCTGTAATATTTATCCAAACTTATATTAAACAGTGTATAATAATGTAGTACAAGTGTACTGAACGCGGCGTTAGCATGCGTCCTAAAAGAAGGAACGGATAAATGTACATACAAGCAAACATACGCACACATATTTGCTGGCTTACAATTGGCGGGGAACTGTCTGTTTCGTTGCGACGAGTGGTATTTATCGAGGAATCCTCCGAAGGGGGCCGCCAGAATGGTGGGTTCTGCAGGTAAACCAATAACATCTGCATTGCTCCGTCATCCGTTACCTTCTGCACTAAACATTCCTGTTCTCCTGCCGTACTTTCGCTTTCATGCTGAGAACTGCCGCTGGGTTTACACTTCCCGTCTGCTAAATGTCTGAAAAACCGCGCATCATGTGGATGATACGGTCCGTCCGAGCGCCTCGCGATCAGAGCCGGTGATTTATGGTGAAAAGAATCTTGCCACAGTTTGTTTCAATGCCTTACATGAACATCTGCAGCCATGCTTCATGGTTATTGGCAAAATGTATTAGTGTAGTGGTGTCTCTAATCTGACTGCACCAATCATAGCAGGTTACTACGACACCACACGTCTGTGGTTTGCGGGTAGAACCCTAAGACACGCCAGACTTCAAACATCCAATCACTGACTAAGAAAAAAAACTGTACAGATGTGTACACAAGGCAATGAAATAAATTGTTGCAAAATTCTTTTCATAAAAAATCATTGGTTCTATTTATGATGCACAACGTAAGGATATGTGATTTTTCGTCATATTGGTTACGATACAATATTTGCGAAGATGTTTTTAAAAATGCTTTCCTTTGCTAATTATTTTGATAAGAAATTTAACATGAAATTTTTTTAAGTATAAAAAATAAGTTATTTTTTCTCTGGTGCCTGTTGTATTTTAAATGAAAATTGGAAGAAATCATTACTCACATTCGGTTTTGATTTAATTGTTCACACAATGTTTGAAATAATTATTGTACAAGCAAACATAATTATTGGTTTCAAAACCTGAATATTTCCTCAAAATCACCACTCGGCTGCAGTTCATTTGTCTACCTTTTATGTTCGTGTCTCTTGAGAGATTACATAATTTTTCCATGTTCTAAATTACTACGCATATGGTTTGAAAAAAAACTTTGAGTAATATATAGAGATATAGAGTGCTGATCGCAGTAGCAAAATCCTGGTGCTAACATGTATTTGGTGTTATTACGATCACGTTACTTGTAATGTTTACAATATGGAGGACGTTTTTATATTACTATGTTACTACAGCCGAGGTTTGTGCTTGTTCGCATATGTTTACTTTTTAATGCGAAACTTTTCGACCGTTTATCGTGCGACCATTGCGTTAATGGCTTCATCTATGTATAAAGCTATCAAATCCTTGTCAGCCATTGTTTCTAGCAAAAATAATTTTTACACGCAAAGAATTCCTAAAGCAGTTGGCCACAATGTAATCTACATTAAAACTATTAGCAAATATTGTAGCACTAGTGCAATATAGGAAAGTCAGAAAAACAACAGGACACGTGTTATTTAGCTCCATTTCACGCCGATATGAGCGCTGTTCTACAGTAGCATTCTTAGTAGTATTCTTAGTTTTGTGTTTTGTTATTTATAAATTAAAATGTAATTATCATTTTATAATATAGTTATGCTCTTTCAGTTATTATTTTTGATAGGTTAAAATTTAAAAAATATATAAACACATTCTAACTATTAGCATAAGAAATATTTAGTCCGTAAATATATAACCACCATAGAATATAGAGATATAAGAATGTGAATTTTGCTAGTTTTTTCCAGTTCACGCCGTCGATAAAACGTCTCGCGCTTGAAAAAAAATTGTAGCCTACTTTCCCATGGAGGTCCTTGTACGATATTTGCCATTAGTATGTTCGCTTTAACAAACTAGCAGCTTCTTTGTTACAAGCATAGGACTAGACAGTGTTATACATCAACCGACTATGCACCAATTGTAAGTAATATATAAATTATTTTTCAGCTTTAAAACATTCTTACAAAAAGTATTTTATTCCTGTATCGATATTGTAAATGTTGTCTTTATGTGACTAAAAGGTCTCACATGCATAGTTTACTGATAACTTGCAATTGGTGCATAGTCAGTTTAGGCATAACATCATGCTTATGATCACATGATACGTTTGTTACATGCGCAGAAGCCTATTGTCATCTATCTTGTATTCACTCTACGGAAGAAATTATGTAACATTGGTTTTGTTCATCTACAGGACAACAGGATTGTACAATAAAGTGCTGCGTAACTTGACAAAATAAAACATTCCTATCATGTTTTTTGTTGATATTCTGGTGATCAGATCAGAACTGCGAGAATCAAATATGTTAGAAGGGTCCAGATGGAGCATGTCGCCGGTAATTGTAACCAAACAAACGCTTGACGTGGCTGGTATCAATACGGCCGACTTATTAAAAAAATTAGGAAATATTAGTTAGGAAGTGTGTAATCAGGGCTAAAATATAGATTTTTCAACCCAAAACATCAAGTAAAGAGCAAAATACACTAATTTACCATTAAAAATACCAGTCTAATGTGTACTTTTGAGGTTAAAGCAGTATGGCGGCTGGCAAATTTGGTGGCAACCTCTTTTCCCTCTTGGCATCACTCCCCACGCCATCATTCAGACCTTATGCTACCCCCGTGGCGAGAAGGGACACGTGAATTTGTTCTGGACAGAGCACTGAACACTCACGTATATATTGCTCGCATCCAATAGCTAGGTATATACCGCAGATGCCGTCCACATTCAGCATGCGTTCCTCGTATATGTACAGTAGGAATTTCGCTACCTTGCTTCGACGTTTCCCTGTGGGATTTTATAGCATCGCCCTGCATACTTCGTGCTGAATAACTGAGCGACCGATCTGATGCGTGTGTCTGCCGCGTTTTTTTTTCCTTTCGTCCTTACATCGTACATTCCCCACCCACGACTTCTCTCCTCGTCCTTTCAGTCTATCTTCCCTTTCGCTCCGTCGGGAATAACACGCTGTTGTGTTTTCCACGGGAAGTTTTTTCTCCTTTCGTTTGGTGCGAAGAGAATACGATCGTCCGAATTCTCTTGCAGGAGGCATCGTAGCCGGCAAATATGGCCCGGAAACATGCCGTGAAGTGAAGACTGAGAGAGACAAAAAGAGAAGCAGCGTGTTTCACAGACTGGAGGATGTTCTATATCGAGCACGCGAACCGATTTCTCTGATTTTATTTGCTCACATCAGAAATGCCTGGCTGTAATTTCCTTCCATGTGTCGTTAAGGGCGCGGTCTACCGCAATTTTCGTCATCATTATTTTATTTTGTATTTTGTACCAGATATTTTTTTTCGTATTTTAGACACAAAATGTGACTAAATGTGGCTCTTATGAAATTTGCTTATCTCTCATAGTTTTCGCGTAATGGCTTGTTAAAGTCATATTTAGCATGTTTCCGTTTCAACGACTACACTAAAACCAACTAATATACCAAACTAAAAAAAATCACAGTGGATAAAAACATTGCAGGCTACAATGACATGCTCGTAAAATTAAAGAATAAAAATTATTTGTATTTAAAAAAAAGTATTGAATTTTTTAAAATGTTTATATTTAGTCTCAGCATTTTTTAAAATACAAATAATTTTTATTCTTTAATTTTATGAGCATGTCATTGTAGCCTGTAATGTCTTTATACAGTGTGATTTTTTTGAGTTTGGTATATCAGTTGGTTTTAGTGTAGTCGTTAAAACGGAAACATGCAAAATATGACTTTAACAAGCCATTACGCGAAAACTATGAGAGATAAAAAATTTTCATAAGAGCCAAATTTAGTCACATTTTGTGTTTAAAATAAGAAAAAAATATCTGGTACAAATAAGAATAAAAAAAAAATGGTGATGAAAATTGCGGTAGGCCGCGCCCTTAAGGGGGCCGGGCCGCCTACTACGCACTTAAAATGCGTCGTGGTTGTTTTCGTAGATACGATTTTTTTACGAAACTATTCCACATGTGCCCATTGTGGCACTGTACAAAAAGAAAAAAAAAAACACTTCAAACGATGACCGAAGAGTGGTTTCTAAGCATCACGTATATTAGAAAAATTATTTCGGAGCCGATCGAAATGGCTAAAAACAGTGTTTTCAACCATTTATGTCTGAAAAACAACTTATGAACTTTGCTTTATATAAATTTTCACAAATAAGAATATATGGGACCACCACTGAAAGTGTCAGTCAGACGAGTGATCTACGATACCAGAGCACGTTGTTTCAGTGCCTTGCGATAGAGGCGATACCGCGCCAGATGAGCCGGTCAACATCGGCCTTGGCACCGTGTCTCTCTCACACATACACACGACCAGTAGGTGGGCGTCTTAAGGGGTAGTGTTAGACAATTTTATTGTTATTTCAGTTTTTGAGCCATAACATTTATTCAAATTGTATTATAAAAACTTTCTTTTCGACAAATCATAGGATATATTCTTGATAAATTTGTTGACGTGAATAGTAATGGAATACTTCATTAATTTTTAAGCAGAATCGTTGCACGAGAGTTCTTGGACGTTAACCTATACTTCTCTTGGAATAATTCTGCATGACAAATTAATGAAAGATGCCATTATTATTTATGTCAGGTAGTTTACCATGAACATATCCTATGCTTTGGCGAAGAGAAAACGTTGATAATACAATTTGAATAAATGTTATGAATCAAAAACAGAAAATACAATATAATTGTCTAACACTTCCTCTTAAGCCAAATTTCCAGTTCCTAGAAATCCTTTCTGACTACAAATGTGACGAGCTTTGTGAAACACCACGCTGCAAAGTCAAAACAATAATACTTAGAGGTACGTAAATTTTGCAGATACATTCCAGGTCAGGTTGAACGCCAATTATGTATACTTCATTGTCATGTCTGTGACTTGCTGGTGGCTGTTACGAAACACGTTTGACTACTGCAATCCAGTAGTAAATAAGGAAATAATGCGAAGTGCTATCGCTTGCTACCTGCTTGTACGGTTATTAGCTAATAGATAATCGATTGTGGCCCGTGGGTGTATAGGACTGACAAGTCTAGGCTGCTGCCAGATGAATCCCCGAAATTGACGTACCTCTAATAATACTATGTAATTTTATTTCAGTTCTGACACAGAGACGACCCAAGTTCTCTTCCCAGCAGTGTTGAACCCAGATTTATGGCATGTGGGAAACGTGGCGGACGTTGTCGTTGGCTGTTGTATTTTCTCAGGACATTGCTGTCCCCATCTTCCCTAATATTCGCATTTTTTCATCGTAGGCCTTTATTTCGTATCATACTTCAGGGCTCTGTAGACATCTGGCCGCCCAGTCCGAAGTATTGGAGTGAGGTTTTCTGCAGTCGAGACACTCCCTATACGCTATTCATTTATTTGAATTCTAAGAGCGATTTTTTATATTACATACGTTTAGCGTCTACATTAAGAGATCGGGGAAAATTCGCGGGTTCACAGACCTGTAGGTTAGTCTCTTACAATGTCTTTGTACTGAAGCTGACAACAGCTGATCATTGGCTGCTCTCTGACAGTCTTACCACGTGCTGCACCTGCCGTCAGTTGTTACTTGATTATTGGTTCAGCGGTCTCAAGGATGTGTCAAATAAAGACCTGAAAAATTCGCGTTTCATTTTAGGCACAACCTAGAATTCCATCAACTGTAGGTTCGTGCCACTTTCACAATTGGTCCTTGACTTATTTGACACCTCGTGTAAGTTGCTGAGCCAATAATACAAATTTAACTAAATACAGGCCCATATCACTGTGTCAGCGAACAGCTAATAAACTGCTGCTCTTTGCCACAGAATATTTAGGAATACAGAAGTGAAATAGCCGGCAGGACACTATGTGTTTACTCGCAGTTTCCTGCGGCTTTCTTTGTTAACGGTGCCTCTTACCCAGCGGCCATCCCGGCGCCCGGCCCCCATGGGCGAGGGGAGAGATCACGCTGTACCACGCAGTGGCCCGAACCCTTTAGCGGAACACTGGACTGCGCCTCCGAACCACCTTCCAAAGGAAGACAGAAGCTAGCGAGAGAGCCAAGGCATACCCTTCCCTGGTTCTCGCCCACTTACCTGTCCCCCGACTGAAATCCTCAGCTCAGTCACCTCTTGGTTTGAGTCGGGGCCCATCTTACCCCTAACAGACTCACCAGGCCTGCTCCCGCACACTTTCGCAGCCAACTCGTCGGCCTTTCGCAGAGGAAGGGTCCTCACCAGGCCTGCGCAGCATATAGGCAACCACCACCACTACGGATCCAACCCAGACCAGTCACGGAAGAATACCATACCGTGGGGCTAACCTGGTCGCCCGTAGTTCTACCTAATTTCCATGGCATTTGTGGGTTTTCCAGCCTGACCTTCTGGGTACTACAAGATTACACAGGGTCCACCTTTCGACGGGGAACCCACCGTGGGGGGGGGGGGGGGACCACCCTTACAGCCGCACGGCTCGGGCGTGTGACCTGTTTCCCCAGACTGCATCAGGTTCGTCCTTTACCATTACCTTTGATCTCCCACTTGGAGACCTGGGCTTTTGGCACCCAACAGCCTGACCGCTAGGTAGTCTAACGCCCCGCCTAGTGGTTTATCCTTGTTGCCATCTGTCGGAGACTCCATCAACTCTGAGGAGTCGAGACGCATAGGGCCCGCACGCCAGAGCCTGCATCATTTCTAAGATCCGGTGGCGCCACGAGGAGGCTGCAGGTTGACTTGGGTGAGAGAGGTTTTTGTGCTGAGGGGTCACGGAAGCGTAAAGCTAGCACCAGAGGCCAAGGAACCCATCCTGGTATAGTGCCCACCAATACTCACGAGCCCCGGAGCAACATCAGCACCCCTGCGAGGGTGTATGTGGTTACTCCCTTCGGATACTAGAGCGTGGCACCGCTCCGACACCTCAAACAGGGAGATGCACGATCGCCATAGATTTCTCTAAGGCGAGAACAAACCTTAACCACCAAGCCGGCAGGACAGCGAACTCAGTCACACACGCCAGCAAAATGGCTTCCCTGGCCAGCAACATGGCGGAAAAGCTAACCGCCAATCAGCGTACGGCTGCTGTCCTGCTACCCGGCAGCCAGGCCAATAGGAAACGTGCTGTAACATGCAGGAGCCAAACATACACGGGGCTGGTATCAACAACCTCGGACAGCCAATAAGCGTCGTAGTTCGCCCGTATCAAACGAGCCGCCACGTCATTTCACATCTGTATTACTGTTCAGTCCGTGTCTTTGCTTGAGTATACGTGTATTCTTAGAAGCTATCTGACACCTCAGAGAACCCGCGAATTTTTCCGCACTCTACAAATAAGTAGAAACTCGGTAATTTCGCGGGTTCAACGTCCAGCTCGCTGAACTCCACAGTCGTGAGTACACAGGGGCGTCATGTCAGGTTTTTCTTAGGGAAGGGGGGGGGGGGGGGGCAAGATTTTTTTTCTCGCGAAAGTGACTTTGTTGCATCTTTTTAAATTAATTAAGCTTGTATAAATTAGAAACTTTAATAATAAAACTTCAGTTTTATGTGCTTAAGTTAGCATTATTTAAATAACAAAATACAAAAAATTAATTTTATACATTTAAAATTCCAAAATCCAGGGCCGCCCCTACGTGACGCCCCTGTGTGTACGCTCTGTCTTAAGGTACTTGTTCATTGGCTTCTGCTACACTTAGGCTGTGACTCAATTCAAGTGTGTGTACACTCTCACTACACACTTTCCCTCTTGGCCACTCTGGCTCACTTTATTCGAATTGGGACGTCTGCTCTCGCACTATGCACTCGGCACAGTGCATTCTATCATAATTGTAAGTATATAAATAAATAATTTACACTACGAACTACGATATATTTAATGCAAGTTATTGTTATTATCTACTATAATATATTTATTAAATACAAGAACGGCGGGTTAAAACAACGAACAATGAGTAAAAATAATTCTTATCAAACACAAATAAAATGGTTAAACCTTAAAGCAACATGGCTGCCACAGAGGGCGCGCGAGTGAGCTGCGAGGGAACATCATCGCTCACTCTCGTTCACTCTCCTATTGCACACTCTCCCTTTGAGTTGGGACAGTAGAAAGTACCCTCTGTGACGTCAAGAGTGGACGAGAGAGTACTCTTTCAGCGAGTTGGGACACGGCCTTAGTAGGTAGTTGTGCACTTGACAATGTAGCGTGGCACTCAGCAGGTGCTTCCATGCCGGTCTTCCATTGGTTCACAGTCCTCAGGTACGAGTTGCATTAACTGTGACTCAATCAAGAAAGCAATGAAAGTGTACAGCAGTTTGAAATCGAACATATATTCAAATTAATTCGCGAAATTTCCTGGTCCCATACAAACAAGGGTCAGTTACGAATGTGCCGCGAACTTACAGTTGGAATTCTGGCTTGTGCCTACAAGAAAACGCGAATTTTCCCGGTCCCTAGGTATTTAACACATCCTTGAGACCGCTGAACCAATAATCAAGTAGCAACTGATGGCAGGTCCAGCATGTGGTAAGACTGTCAGAGCAGCCTTTGATCAGCTGTTGTCAGCTTCAGTACAACGATATTGTACAGTCTCTAGTAATTAAAAGTATGCAAGCTGCGAAACTAGTAATTTACTTAGAGAGGCACCAGTCAGCATGTGTAATAACGCACGTTGGACAGTTTTACAATCATTGTGTCTCCTGAAGCTTTACAAACCGCTGGGTGATCTGAAAAGACGGCCGCCTTAATTAAACATACTCTGTATGTGGAAAACTTGCCATTCTTGTTTGTGTAGATGTCGTTGTCCTAAGGCGGAAGCTAATTGAAGTGACGTCACTGGTAAAAATTCAAGGAATTGACCATACAACTAATTTAAGAGTATATGGTAAATAAATAAACGCTAAAGACATAATTTTATGTATACAAGTTTTAAAAAAAAAAACAATATTGGAAAACTAAAAAAAGACAACCCTAGACAGTAATATTTGCCAACTTTACGGACAAATACTTACCCAGAAAAATTCATTCGTTAAGCGTAATCTGTTTCACCGCAGTTATGTGTACGAGATTTCGACTTCAGCAATAATTGTTCTTCAGAAATATGTCACTTAAGAAAAATTTTTGTTCAGAAAGTTGGTAAAACCTATTGTCTAAGTTTTTTTTTTTTTTTTTTGCAAATCGGCTCCCAGAAACCTACAATTTTTAATTTATGGTTTTAGCGCTGAATTATGTACCATGCCCTCTTAGATGCATTTTTAAGAACAACACGTACTTTCATAATTTAATTATTTTGTCAACAAAATTGCAGCCATGACATTTAAATGATGAATCTGTGTCTACATCAATAACTACTCAGTGGATCAGTTTTGCAGTTAATTGATTTCGTACATTCCATTCTGTCGCAGTATTTGTTAAGAAATTTTGTGTAGAATGTTTTTTTAAAATTAGGTATCTTTAAAATTGAACCATTAATAAATATTCTTTAACACTGGTTCCTGACTGAAACTTCTTGGCTGCAGGCATGGCAAACAGGGAGAACTTTACGGTCTCTTTCATAATATTTCACTATTTCCCTACGTACAAATTCTTCATTTTTAAGTCTTAATATTTGCTTTGGCGTATAAATACAAAATGTGTTCAGGAACAACCAATTTTAGGTATGTGTTGTTTAACATTTTTGCGCTAAATTTGCATTATGCTTTAAATTGAATTCGTACCAGTGAGAGAAAAATTCTATACAAATTTATTTCTCTCGCAGTTTACGAATTACATATATCCATGCAACGTAAAGATGTTAAACAATATGTACATAAAATTGATTCTATCTGAACTCATTTTTTACGTTTGCTCTAAAATAAACATTTCGACTTAAAAACAAATATTTGAACAGAGGGTGTAGTGGAATCTTAAGAAAGCACGCGATGTAATCATGGCAGGAACGGACTTGAATGCAAGACGCATTCCAGTGCATGGAAAATAATGGGGCCAGCGCAGCACGATCAACTGACAGTGAATTAAAGCACCACATTGTTCCACTCGCTTAAACCGCCAGGCGAAATAATAGCCAGCATGACTGGATAACGATACGAAACACTAGTTCTGGCTCGTGAGTCTCTTCACCAGAGAAAAATGAAAATAATGAAAACATAAGACGTAATGATGAATTATTTTTACTCTGGCTTGCCCTCCCTGTTCAGCTCGACAAGAAAAAATCTGAATGCAGTGTCTGTATCGTCTTTCAGAACTCATTACTTAGAACTTATTTCAGAATAATTAAGTAAATTAAAATGTGTAAACTTGAAGTTTGAAACTTAATAAATGATAATTTAAATACTGAAGAAAGCTCAAACTCCAAATTATTGCTTATAAGCCGGCTCCAGGTGTTTTGCTAGTTAACTTTGTATGCTCGGCCGTCACTACTCCACAACTATACTCCACTCCTCTGTCATTTCACTTCAATTGTTTTTCAGACCAGCCTAAACCGACCAGTATGTCAGCTTACGCTCATGTGTTTTTTACCTGTTTGAAGTCGGTTATAACTTTGTCTGACAACAAGAATGAACATAGAAAACGTCGAAAAAGTTCAAAACTACACCTCTCCTAAGGAAATACTCGGTTGAAGGTAAAACGACCTCATTGCAAACTTAATGACACACTGGTGTGAATTCTAAAAAAAAACTAGATTTTTGAAAGTTCAAATTATGACAAAATGCGGAGAAGTTGTCTGTGGAGTGTACAGGTAGTTGTGTGTGTGTGCGTTTGTGTAATTGGCACACAATAAACTAGGTACTGCTAATTGTTCCGCTGACTGGCGTATCTGATACTGTAAGCAATATATTTTTGACAGATGGACGTTCGCAAGTAGGTCTATATTTAGAGACTTAGACAATCCATTCTTCCAGGAATTTGCAGTTCACATGTAATGAAGGAATTAAAAAGTTAGTTGTTAGTGAAATCATTAACAATTCCGTACAGTAGTTGAGATTAATTTAGTAACTATAGAAAAATAGCTTTCAACACATTTCATAGCCAACACACACTCGTAATATTTATTATTTTACCCGCATTTAAAGTTCGTAAATTAATCTCATGAGCAACACATTGAACTATTAGTGTTATATATATTTCTTGTAAACAAATTTTTTTTTACTCGTGTTTGTGAAATCGGTACAGTTAAATAATTTACTCCTTAAAGTGCTTTAATTATTAACGTTATTTGTATTAAAAACGATTTGGTTAAAATCAATACACTTGTTTTGTAGTGACATTAAAAGTAAATAATGTCACCCGTGCTGTAAGTAATTACTCGAATTGTTGTAGTAAAATGTTACGTAGATATTACATGTTTGGAGTTCTTCAGATAGTAGTTTGATGGGTTTCATGTTTTGGTGAAAAGAGAGTTCAAGAAAATATTCTCTTACTGTATTTGCTGTACTAAAATAACAACGTATTTGAGGGTTAAACATTTAGTTTTTAAACTGCAAGGATTCAATTAAGTTGGCTGTATAAGGATGTCTTGACCGTGTTTTAATCAAAACATTACTAAAGTATCAATGGAATGCGATGCAAAATTAGCTTACAATAACAAATACATAGCCGGGGTGTGTCTATCAATGTATTTGCCTCTTTTTTAGTATACAAATGTATAATAACAGCAAGTATTTCACAATCATTATCACTATAGATTCGCATTCAGAGATCTAAAACTGTTTAAGGGTTTGTGTCAGAATTATAATAGCTTGCTTCAAAATGTCATATGCATAAATTATACAGTTTCAGTGTTTTTAATGTGTGTTTATTTTTTTGTTACAGGGGTTTCGGTAAACAAGGCTACCAATGTCAAGGTAAGAAATTAAAACATGAAGCCAAATTTCTCTTACATCAGTGTATGCTGACAATGAAGGGATAATATGGTTAAATACTATTTATTTCTGAATATTTCTTCACCGTAAGGCCATTGGCGCATAAAAAAACAGAAAATAGAAGTTTTGCTGTTTATAATGTTTGGTAGATATCCCACTTTGCTTACTTGCTTAAAGTTACCTGTACGGACAAAAAAATTATTGGCAGTCGCAACTGCATTCGTGAGGAATTTGTGGGGATTTTAGAAGTTCTCGTTCACTTTTAGAACGTCTGCTGCAGAACATATGTCTCATGTCATATCATAATAAATGAGGAGGAGAACGAAAATTAATGACTTGGGGTACTTACGTTACTGGTTTTATACATTAGTAGTCGCCTAGAGCGATGCTATCATAACTGTAACGGAATTTTTCAATTTCGTGACAAAATGATTTTATAGTTATTTTAAATCTCCACCGGAAAATCATTTAAAATTTAGTTCCCTACACTTCAAGGTGTTACTAATATTCAATTCCTTAGTTAATACTTTCCTTTTCTATAGGTGCAGTAAAATATGTTGTAGGTGTTTAATTAAAAAATAATAGTTTATATAAAAAATTACAATACACATTATGAAACCTAAATGTGTTAACAAATCAAATTTCTACCGTAACACAACTTTAAAAATAAAATACGTATCATGTATCAATCCCCGTAAGTTTTTGAACTGCCACTTCTTTTGTTATTTTTTTAAGATTTGTACACTGGTGGTGTATTACAAAATGAATGGTTTTGCTGGCAATGTCTTATATCTAAAAAAACCATTCAGTTTGTGAAATTTTTGTAGATTGTCTACTTTTTTTTTTTTTTTTTCGTTTTTTTTATTTTTTTATTTTTTTTTATTTGCCAGGCAGGCGTATTTTTCATTCACAAACCTTGAACATTCCCCACATTCCTAAAAATCATAGAAAACTTATCCCGAAGTGAAGTACTCGCTTGCTAGATGTATACCCGTTGGAGGCAATAAAAAGGGGAATCAACATGGGCAAAACTGGTACGTGCCTCATTATTAATACCGTATCTGTGCGCGGGGCACTAAATAAGGGTACAGTATTTTTGTAGTAGTTATTTATGTACGGGATTTTATACGGCAATCTTGTTTTTCAGAACTGGTTGGTATTTTTTTCAGATAGTACCGTCTGGAAAGCCGTTTAAAGGGCATGTTTTTATAGCAAATATACTGGAGACATGTTTAGGAGTTTTAAGTGAAACAGAACACTGGTGACACGCTACAGCTTCTGTTAATACTGCATACTCAGTACTCAGGCAGAGTTGATAGAACTGGCACTTATATTCTGTATTACTTGTACTAGGTTAGGTACATAAATTATATATAGTCAAATTTTGAACGTTATCAAGGCATGTGCTTTATTTAGCACTTCATTCAAAGAACAGAGTGGCAAAAATGTATAGCCTACCTATAAAATAATTTTTGCGTGATATGTTTGATACTACTGTGGACGATCATAACCCTGCCAGCAACCAACGTTAGAAATTAGTTGAAACCGTTAGCAATACGTTGTGTTAGGAAACACATGCAAATACAACGTTGGCGCAACGTAGTATGCCATCAAAAATGTTTTAAAAATTGCTTTATTATTGCGATGAATAAGCAACATTTTGAAAATAGTCACATTAAATCAGAATATATAGGAATATATTGGAAGACTAAAATTTTGTTATATTTAATTCGTTGGTTGAATGTTGGCAACAATTTGGTAAACATACAGGAATTTGGTGTGTAGCCTATAACTACTTTGGGCAAACGTTGGAAAATCAACATTTTACAAGAAAAGTTAAAAATCAGGTTTTAGAAACAGAACGTACATTCATTAAAGTTTGTAAAACAATAGGATTACTTTAAAATAATAATTTTATGCGATTATTGCTCTGTTGGCTACATGTTGGGACAATGTTGGAAATCCAACTGTTAGCTAATAGGTTTTCCTCAGTACGTTGGCCCAACATTGCTTAATCCACATCATGCTAACCGCAGAAAATATTTTGTGTGTAGGTGTGCTGAGCGTTAATAACATGTGAGGGGCTTAGAATAATAGTTGTGTAAGTCACGTAAAGTAATTTTTAATTTTTACAAAAGCGATTAATGGCTTTTACATATAAAATAAAGCGGCCGTTTTTGTAGTACTTAATACTAATCTTACCTCTACTGTTCTGACCTGCATATTATGGGTTCAGGTTAAAATCCCAAGTAGTCCAAACATGATTCTACATACGCTTGACGTAACATAAAATAATGTCTGGACGTGAAGCGTCTATGCGTCGCTGTGAGGAACTCACCAAGGAAACAGCGAGTGATATGTAGATACTAGAAAATCTTGCGTTTTATTTTAGACGCAAGCTAGGATTCAAGCAAGTGTATGTAAGTCGGTAATGCTTTTGTAATTTGCCCTTGGTTTATCTTGCACATCCTGGGGAACGCTGAGAGCCAATGACAAAGAACCAACTAAATACAGGACCAATAAAGTAGTACCACTGTGTCAGCGGGCAGTCAGTGAGTCTGCGTGTGTACAAGAATATTCTTGTAGGTTAGCTTGCAAGTAATGAATAGAGACCTGAAAAATTCGCGTTTTGCTTTGAGCCCAAACTAAGAGTCAAACAGCTGCAGATTCGTGATAGTTTTACAATTGGTTTTTGCCTAATTTGACACCTCTTGGAGGGCGCTGAGCCAATAGTAAATAAGCGGCTAAATGTAGGCCCAGTAGTGTGGTATCACTGTGTCTGCGAGAATCCAATGAGCAGCTGTTATCTTCTTAAATACACAGATGTTCGTGCACGCTAGCTTACAGGTCAGTGAACCCGCCAATTTTTCCTGTCTATAGTGATATGTAGGCCTACATTGTAAAACAACTTCCTAAAATGTTTAGGACGTAATTAACATAAACCAATACGGGGCAGTTATAAGACTTCCGCCTTGTAGGCCTAAATATGCAAACTTTTACAGTTGTTACAATACAAATTTGGTAACTTTAGTATACATTTGACTGTTTTATAAAAAGTTTAGGAGTGCTACCATGAATGTCTAGGAAACAATTCTACTATACATACCAGTGGCGTATCGTGGTAGTGTTCCAAGATATGCGGTGTTAATCAATGACTATACACAACTCTGAGTTGTCTGTGGACCCATTAGACTGGTAGAGGTAGGTGTATTACACAGCCAGTAGTGTGCAAGAGGCAAGGAACGTAATGTCCAGCAATACACCTCGGGCTACACGACACATGTTTATTGGATACGTCAGGTAAGCACATTGAGTCCGCGTGATCAAGCATTGCCGTCTTTAGTAGAAGGTCGGAGTCTTGAATGTGGCAACGCTGCATCGGAGGCCTGCTGCCGGTGGCTCATTGGCTGCCCTAGCCAGTGTAGACGTGTACACGCCACTAAATCTGCATCTGTACATGTTGCAGAGACTAGGGTGGCCAAGAAGTGACAAGCAGCTGGCCCCCGATGCAGTGTTGCCATATTCAAGACTCCGACCTTCTACTAAATACGGCCATGGATCAAGGCGTATAGTCGGAGCGACCACGTTGCGCCGCTGATACATACATTCTTAGCGCTCCTATACGAACGTATGGCAAATTTACTAACTATTTTGTAGAGTGTAGATACCCGAACATTTCGAGGGATTCAACGACCAGACGGGTGTATACATGCTGTCCTCTTCTACTTGTTCATTGGCTGTTGCTGCAGTGAATGGCCAGTTGTACATCTGACCAGGTAGTCAGTAAAGTTTTTATGCAGGTTTTATGTCGGTTCAGAGCCTCAAGAGCGAGTTACATAAACGTTGACTCAATCGCGGAAATAATTCACATGCACAGGAGTTTGATATAAACGAATGCGCAAAATTTCCGGATCTCTAATGCGGACTACTTGGATTGTGTAGCTGGAAGAAAGTAGTTCTCAGCAAAAGAAGACGACTATGCGTTAGGATAACTGAAATAGTACAAGTCCGCTATATGGAAGTGTTTGCCACAAGTTTTGCAGCGTTTATTTTGTATACATTCTATGTGTCACCTTAATTTAATTAAAACAGTAATTGGGGAGTGTTTGTGGGAAACGATATAAGTGCCAGAAAATCACATTTTGAGGTTTTCCATTGAAATAATTATATGTCCTGTTGCTAATACCGTAGGGAGTGATATAAGTGCCAATTATGCATTGTTCAGCTGTAATAAACGCCCGTAGAATGCACATAACTGTTGAGACGGAGAATGATACAAGTGCCATTTGAAGTAACAGTTCTCTAAAAAAATTTCTGTAACAGTTCTTTTCACACATACAATCCTGTAAATAAATGTAACACAGCATTCGAATTATAAAATTATTTGTTAGAGGCTTTTTTTTTTCATTTCTTGAAAGACTTACTATTTGGCACTTATATCGTTTCCCACTAACACTTCTCAATTAAATAAATAAGAACAAACGTGGTTATATGGAATATTGTAGTTTTGAATAAGCAAATCATATCTACTTCCATGTTTACCCTGAGTAGAGATCTATAGTGTCTAATTAATAAACTACTATCAGCCACGTTTTCCACGTCAGACGGTCACATAATGTACCTTACGGACCCTAACCAGTATTTCAGCGAGTGCATCAACAAGGCATAACAATACACACACCCTACCCACATAGTTAATCGATAGTGGTAGCTGTGATGAGACGGTTTTGGCACTGGTCCAGTGGCGCGCTGCGAATGTATTGCTGGGGAAGAGAATGACCCTTCATTACGATGCCAGTAAATTACAACGAGCACATCGCTGTAACTCTGATTTATTACTGTCTAGGTCATTGAACGTACTGCTACTAGTAGCTGGGGGTTAACTGTAGTTATGACTTGTCGTGTGCAGGTGTACAAAAATGTTCGCTACACTCTTTCAGAGTTGGTTTGTAACCAAAAACATACCTTATGAAAATTTTGAAGAAAAAAATCACGGACAATTACTTAGGAGGATACTGAAAATAATCCCGTAAGTAGTAAAAAATCAACGATCTGATATCCTATATTGTAAGCTGGGTAATGAGAGAGTTGAGGATTTCTTACAAAATTCAAAGCAAATTAGCAACACATGCATTATCGATTCGAGTTTTTTTTATTTCTCGTAATAATTTGTCCTCGTGTGTATCTTCGGACAACTTAAATACGACATGGATAACGTTCATTTACAGAAATACTGCTCATGTAGTAAAAAAAAAGTAAATAAGTTTATTACATCTATTTAAACACACGCATGTGTTATTATGCTTTGTTGTGTGAGTGGTAAACCATGAATGAACCTATCACAGCACTAATTATACGAATTATAATTTAGTAAACAATAACAGTTCCATATTTCTAGGTAATTAGCTATTCTTTGTAAAGGAAAGCACGCCACGTATCAGCAGACTGTAAAATTTGCCTGTCAGATGAAAATAAATTATACGTAATTTATCTGGCACGGTACCAAAAAGAAAACATTTTCGTGGCAGAAACTACCGCCCCCCCCCCCCCTACTAGACAGGAAATGCCATTACTGTATAACTGCAACGTTCATGCTATTACTTTTGATAAAATTTTAGGAAGGAGGGAGAATGTGAGGGAGACGGAAAGAGACGATTTATCGTACTGAATTTTGATCATTCCAAGCACCTGCTTTCCACTTTCCCCTCTCCCTCTTCCTCGAAAGAACCTAGTAAGTGATTTAATCTTGCTTGATTCCGTCAGTGACCTTATCCTATGATACACATTTTACTCGAATATACCTCGACAAAAAAGTTCTGGTGAGACTGTCTGTTTGCAACTTTGAATAGAAACGGATTAATTCCTAGTAAATGAGTACACATATCAGACGCCGTTAAAAGTACTGTTAGAAATATAATGTAAAGAAAATTTTTTTTTTCGTAACGAACTGTCAACAGACACTACATAGACCTACATGGGCGTATTAGAACACTTACCATTCGCTACCACGAGTACCTTATGCCCTCGATCAACACTATGTGGTTCTTCCTTGGGGCTTCATCAGATACATTGCGTGCAAGAGCAAGGTTTGGTCCAGCGTTGAACTTCGAGAATGCATATTTGCAATCTCTTGTACGATGATATAGACTGCGGCGAGCTGGCCGAACCCAATTCCTCGTGTAACCAACGAGCACCAAGTTTAATTCCGCGTGGTTAGGAGCTTACTGTGGTCACGGAGGTCTCGTCATCATCGTCTTTCTGTGTATGACCATGTGCGGATAAAAAATGTTACAATATTATCATATGTTGGCAGGACGATAGTCACCTTGACTAGTAGGTAATGGGTTGGATACCAGGTGAATTCTACCCCAAGAACGAGAGCACTTTGCTCAATGTTGGTAAACGTCAGTTTAGAAATTACATCGCAAGCTTTATTTTTAGGAAACAATTTTTTAACACACGCTGAGTAAGTTATTGAAGTTGAAACTATGTTAGGAGCGTAAAATATCTTAGAAACCAAACGATGATTAACACCAGACCTCAGAAAAAATTGCCAACACAACTGTCAGAAAAGTGAACCCGTCCGAGGCGTCGAGATTAATAGCTCGACCTCTGGTTCACTGACTACAGGAAACCGGGTTACTTCCTTGCAGGGTACATTGATTTAAATCTTGATTTAAATCAAATGATTTATTTAAATAAAATCAGTGATTTAAATCAAATACTTTATTTTATGTTTACATCTATTTCATTTTTCTGACACTAATTAATTTCATATGAGACGAAAATCTGCAATTATTTACCTATGCCAGCATAATGCAAAAGAAACCTTTTGTAGATGTTATTTTGTAACTTCTTCTATGAGTGGATTTTTTTTTCTAAATAACCGCTTTACAAGGAGTGTACATAAAAATCATAAACAAAAATTATTTCTTAAATTAGAGTCTGGTTTTTTATTTGACATCAACTTGTATCATTTTAACGTTAATTTTAAACGTGGTCATTGTAAAGAAGTTATCATATTCATCCTGTAACATTTTACTTCACAATGTAAACAACACTTACATGCTTTGTAGTTCTGTTAATGTTTTTGTAATACGTAATTGGTAGGGACTGCTTTGTATGAGTGCCTTACGTACACACCTGCAGTTCTGCTTGGTGGTTACTGGGCAGCGTGCCTCTATGAATAGACTACTCTCATTTCACTGAGCCAATCACAGTAAGGTTACTGCAATACTACGCGTAGAACCCACACGGCTCGCGAGAGTTAAAACATCCAATCACTGATCACGGAGCATAGCTGTAGAAGTGTACGAAAGCTTTGAAACAAAGTGGGGAAAAACTATTTCCTCGAAAATCAGCAGTTTCTAGTGGTAGTTTTACCATGACAGTAAAAGTATTTTATTGACTCTGGCTGTACACAGCCATAAACCTGACTAAATAATAATGACAATGAGTAATTATTACTTGATAATTATGATTTACTGACATTACAGGACACTTTGTTGAATAGTTTTCAGTTCAATTCCAATAACATTACGAAAAATTTTTAAATGAGCAAAATAACAGCTATAGAACGTATCTTTCATACCATTTGTGTCCATTTTGAAAAGGTAAAATATGCCCTCGCATCTGACTGAAAATAAGTTTTTGTTTAATGTTACAAACTATTTTTTTAAAAAAGTATTTATTTACTCCATAAAACACAAAATTAAAAAAAAAATCTCTTAGTACTTATTTAACACTTTAAAACAAAAAACACAAGTCGCGCAGTTTTTTCTGTATCCAAACAGTTACACAACGCAGATTACACGCCGTTGTACATTTCATTGAATTTCCGAAAAAAAAAAAGGATACGCTTCTCAAAACTGCACAGAATATATAAATGTTCTGTAAAAATATATTTTTCAAGACTTGGTGCAGCTAGGCACGATTAGGCTCCACCTAGCATGAAGTTCATCCTTTTCTGGCAGATTAAAATCATATTTATTTATATGAAAGAAATAACAACAACATGTATAGTAATTGCTTGATTTTAAAGCAGCTGTATAAAACTACAGTGCTTGGAATACATGAGTAAGTATTGTGTGAATGAAAACTATTTGAAATAAAAAAATCGGATTTTAATCCAAAGAATTAATTAATTTGAATTTTTTAAAATCTTTATTTTTATCAACCCTGCTTTCTTTGAACCATACAGCAGAAGTGTGGTGCTAACCTTATCTCCAGCATCCGACGGCCGAATATGCGTGGGTCTCTGCCTTCCCAGTCGTCGATAGGCCACCCAAAGTGCTGGAGGGAGAGGTGGGGGCAAACTTTAACGTTAACTTGGCCGTACTGCTGTTTGACTAAAAACTTGTATTTACTTTCCAAGAAGAGAACTGTGACTCTAGATCCAGGCAAGAACACACAGCGAAACTGAAGACTCGTTCTCGAGCACCGAAGTAAGTACACTGGTAGTACGGTAACTCAAACTTCTAGGTCATTAATTCCAAATACTTTCATTGTGAGCATAGGCCTGTAGCCTAACATACGTTCTTCAAAACCTATTGACGGTTTGTTACATCTTGTTTATAACTTCGCCACTGTGTCTTAATATCGTTCACATTCTTTGCATATGTTTCAAAGGAAAAGTTTCAATCTGTAATCGGAATGTAACAATGCTGTAAGACTATTGTTAAGCGAAAACATTACAATGTGTGCTTATTTTAAGTGTACAGTATTTGAAGCACTGTGGATTATTACAATCGTAAAATGAATTTTAAAACTTAATTACACTAATATAACTCCGCATACTAGAATTTGTCGTAAATGTACTGTCATCTTACACTTCGACAAAGTGGAGTCCAGTGATAGAGATAATAGTATCAAAATAATGGCAGAGACATAGATTCCGAGGGAAAATTAATGCTTCATATTACAAGTTTGCAATGTCTTGGATTACAAATGTTGACTGTTTAGATTCAACAAGGAACACGATGGTAACGTAGATGGAACTGAAATCAACCAAGCAATATTAAGTAGGCGGCACGCGAACTTTTATTTATTTCGTTACTACTCACGTTGTTAAGGAAAGTACTTTTGCAATCTTGCCCGATTAAGTGTGCCGCCTTCCTGCACGTCAGAGGCTCAAAAGCGACGGAGCAGTAATATCGACCTTGATGCACGCATCAAATGCCGCGTCGCCTCACATCGCAATCTGAGTTTAACATACTTCCGGTTAGTACATTTTGAAGAATGGCAGTCTGAAAAAAAATATTTTCGCAGAGGTTCCGACCTTGTATGAAGTGTTTTCTATTCTTTTCGTACGTTGGCACAATGTGCACACGTGGAATTGTTTCGTAGAAAAACCCTGTTTACGATCACACTCCGACGCATTTGAAGCCAGAGGTGAGTTTGTCACGTGGGATATTTTCTCCATTTCAATGTCGACATTACAATCAAGCCGCAGTCTGTGTTCGTTGACGCTGAAATTTGTTTATAGATCTATGAAGGGTGTTTTTTTTTAAACCCCAGATGCTTATGAAAAAATAAAATATTTTCAAATACCATCAGTAGGTTACAATATTAGGAATTAAAAAAATAAAGTACAATAGCTACGGAAACCTTGCAGAAGTGCTGTCTTTGATTAAAAAAGTAACTCGCATAAAGTCAAATGAACATTGTGTGGGAAATCATTGAAATCACGTTTTGTCGTCAATGAATTCAAGTATAGTATATCATGCGATAGGAATGGCAAAAAACTGAAGCAAATTCTCTAACGAAAATCACGAGTAGAGAAAAAAACTACTAATAAAACAAAAAAGAAATTGTCAGTGAGGTTGGATACAATGTAACATATGTGCCGGCGGAGTACTAAGAAGCACGGATTTCGAAGACGATGTTTGTAAGGATGTATTATCTTTGAAAGAACTGTGCAATGGGAGTGCATGACTAGATTTAGTTGCATGGACATACTCCATTACGAAATAAATGACAGTCAAACGAAACTAAATATAACAGAAAAAAACATACATACAAACAAATAAGCAGAGTATGATTTAGTCCACAACATAAAATTAAAAAAAAAAAAAAAAAATGTAATCGGGTCAAATAAAACAAAAGGAACAAACAGATAATAAATTAAAGTAGTAAAAATAAAAAATAAAAAAACAACTCCAAATTACCGTGCGACACGTCAATGAGACAAAACAAAAACACAGTAGGTATCAGACACGAACAGAAAAACAACGAACGACACAACGATGAGACGAAACAAAGCACAGTAGTTTTCTAGGCAGACAGAATATACGTGAACATTATTTCAAAGGTGTCATCACGTTAAAATTTTGAAGGATAATGTAACATTCCCCTTAATGGAATATCCACAAAATGGATATGGTTGTAATTTTGTTAACTATTCTTATTTCAAAGTGCTTTGCTAACTTTACTTGATTAGGTGTCATAAATAATTTAAGAGCACTTTCATAGGCCTATGTACATTTAATACTACGCAGCAAATAGTTTATTTAATGAAATTACAGTAAGGTGTTCGTCACTACCTGTATTAGCCACTATAAAAAAACTCCGTGAGGAGTGCGTAAGCGGATTTCCTCGTTATTTATCAGACAAATTCTGACGTTTAAGAATTGCTCAATGAAATAACGCGCGTTCGTAGTACGAAATAAACAATGTAGCAAAATACCCCTTTACGTAACTACTTCGTGATGTAACGCCGACAGCGCCCACTGTTAATAAAAAGTGAAAAATCATTGTATGTGTCAAAGACATTTTGCATTATACGTAGCCACGTGTTGAAACTATTGAATAAAATCATTGTTCGTCTTTCACCGTAGGTACACGTTTGGTTTGTTGTAGGTTGCCTACTTATAAGGCGAGTTCCTTTCTGTTTCCAGATATCTCGAAAACAGTTTACATGAGCGTGTTTGGACAAGAGGGCCTTTCCAGACGCATCGAAAGTTGTATGCAATACAAGGGTGGCCACCCGTGTTATTTTAATAATGGCGGAAGGTTCGAACGAACATTTTCTGTAGGATTACAGATCTATATAGGTGCCCGGAGACATAGACATAGTTATGCTCTGTCCACTCTAAGGTTGCAGCAGAAATAATAATTGCTATCGAAAAAAATCAGAGTAATTTAGCTCTTTGTATGAATCGCAAATGTTCTCTATTGGCGCATCAGAGCTATTATTGGTCCAGCCAAACGAGGCCACTTAAATAACGGAAGAAAATTGTCAGAACTGAACATGTTATCTATATTAGAAGCCTAGCAAACAATTCATTCTTCCCTCGATAAACCAGCCGCGGTGGCCGAGGTGTCAGACCTCTCGCCTCCCTCCAAGGCGATCCGGGTTCGATTCCCGGCGGGGTCGGTCCCCGGATTTTCGCATGTGGGAATCGTGCCGGACGATACCGCTGGCCGGCGGGTTTTCTCGAGGATCTCCCGTTTGCCCCGTCCGCTCATTCTGGCGCTGCTCCATACTCACATCATGTCACCCCTTCCCAACGCTAAAGACCTCGATGTTAAGCGCTGACCGAAATCTCTCATTCTCCCTGTCACACGACATCGCCCCGACTCAAACCAAGAGGAGGCTGAGCTGAGGGTCTCAGTCGGGGGACAGGTCAGTGGGCGAGATCCGGGGATGGGTGGCCCTTGGCTCTCTCGCTAGCTTCTGTCTTCCTTTGGTAGGTGACATGGAGGCGCAGTTCTGCGTTCCGCGAAAGGGTTCGCGCGGTTCCAACAGACTGTTAGCTGAAGTACACTGCG
>PNEQ01041945.1:0-13646 GCA_003012365.1 Medauroidea extradentata
TTTTTTTTTTTTTTTTTTTTTTTTTTTTTTTTTTTTTTTTTTTTTTTTTTTTTTTTTTTTTTTTTTTTTTTTTTTTTTTTTTTTTTTTTTTTTTTTTTTTTTTTTTTTTGCTGTGCAACTAATTTGTGAACGTACGGCTTTTATTTAAGCAATTTTTTCGGAGGAACATTGACTGAAATTGTAACAAACTTTTTCCTTTGTATTGTTGTATTTTGCTGGTAAAATCTAATTCAAATCGACTTTATTTTCAAGTGCTTAGTCATTTTCGGTTTACTAGATTTTCGTGACGTAGCCGCAGTTGCCGAAAATTATATTATGTTTATTCAGCTTTCTCCCTACTCCCACCCGGTCCCGAGACTGGTTACGAGAGATAGAGAGGTACAGAATCTTGAGTATAAGCAGGTTTGTTAAAGGAAGGGAGAGGGCTACTGCTGAGAAGTATGTTCGCACGCACACATGCTGGGAAAGCTACACGCCCACTCTTACTGGTTGGCGATGTAAACATCTTGGCAGCTCTCACCCCGTGATTAACAGTCGCGTGAGTCGCTTTACGAGCTCCCACACCCCTCCTACCCCTACACCCTCCAGCAACCTGCCCCTTCACGCTACCAGCACTCAACAAGTGGCTCGTTCAACAGTCTTACCTACCATCCCCTTTACCACGACACTCATACACATACATAATATACTTTTATTATTTCCAGGACCAACCTTTCTACTCATAGGCTATAATATGGGTATTCCGTTGGCACCATCATCTTCAGAATCAATATTATAGAAGTAATTAATGTATCCGGCCATATCGTTGGTTACTAATACTTTCAATAACGCCATGAACATACACATATAAATATATGACCCTAAGAGACACACACGCACATTGCACAGAATCACGTATTGTGCGACAGCGCAGGTAGTCACATAAAGAGTCCGTCCTCTCCTAGTTAAATAACAGAAAATGAAAATTTAATTGTGTGAAAATATTTGTGGAGCTATCCATAATGCCAGTTAAAGTTGGTTTCACATTCACGTCGGTATATAGCAACCTTTCTGAAGTATTCTGAACATAATTGAAGTGAGTAAGGCAGTGTCTCTCTAAAGTCATATTCAATACGGTGGAAAATACGTTTTAGTTGTGCGACTCAAATTTGCGGTGTAAGTCACTAGAGGTAATTCTGGTCCAAATGCGACCGACTTAAGTATTTGGAGTCAACGCCGCCATTTTGGTTGACCTTGACTTATGCTTTCGTATTGTTGACGTTTCTACCTCTGCGGTGGCTCCACAGCAAACATTACGTCACTAAAGCTCCGACGTACATACACATACGTGTGTTTTTCACGTGATTTATTCTGCAGTGACACAAAGTAATAAAAAAAAACATTGTTCTACTAACATAGGTACTGTCAGGTTTGGTTTCAGATAGGGTTTACATTAAAACTAAGACATCCACTTTACAGTTGAGATGGCTACAGATGTACTTAACACATACACTAATTAAACATAATGAGCATGCAGTTATGTCGATTTGTTAAGAAAGTACATGGTGAAATATTCGAAACGACTATACGAACTAAAAAGTTTAAAAATAAATGGCAGCTATAACAACACAATTTAACTGTTCATGTAACAATGTGAACTGCACAAAAAACAAATATTTTGTATATTTAACAGCCTGTTATGTATATCACATATCCATGTATGTCTCAGCATGCACTTATTTATTAATTTATTTATTTCAAGCATCGCATACACCTCAATACACATTGAGAGTGATTTGTCAAAATGTTAACATAAAATAAATAAATTGCTACAAACATTGTTTTGTATAAATACTACAGTAAAATCCGCACATATTAGCACGCTAATTAAAATCAACTTACTACAATAAAACACTCACACACACATTTGCAGATAAATTACACATTAACAATAATATACTAAATACATGTAACCTGCCTTTTTTTCATTTCTTTAAATAATCATTTGTTGAGTTAAAGTTTAATTTATTAAAAATTATTTTAGGTTCAATTTAAATTGCTTGTTATTAATTAAACCCTTTTAACTTGTTGGTAGTTTGGTTCTGTGTGAGACTACATGTAATTCACTCGCCTGTCTTGTGTTATGATTATGGATATTGCTATTTATAACTTTACTTATGTTATTTACTGAAAAAAGTATGGTATGGTAAATATAAATGCATAGCATAGTCATAATTCTTAGTATTCTGTACAAATTCTTACGCGAGGATTTACTGTTACTAATTGCTATGGTATGATTCTTATATTTTTTTTTTTTTAATCTTAACAAGTCAGCTGTTTTTGTAGTGTTCCTCCAGAAAATAACACGTTAACTCAAAATGGAATAGACATTTGCGAAATATAAACATTTTAATGCTTACACAGTGCTAATATTTTTAACGTATAAAATACAAAACAAGGAGCTTAATATTTTACAAAGTGCTTGCAGTTGGTCATTCCAGTTCAGTCCCAAGAATTTGGTTTTCTCTACTATCGTCAACTGTTAATCTCCTAAGCAATTACTGATTTCAGACATATTTGATTCATCATGGTCTTTTTTAAAAGTATACTTCATAATCGCAGACGTATCTATATTGAGCACCCACGTATTATTTTCATACCACTGTTGCATACCAACTATTGTTTGTAAAGTTTTATTATCTAGATCAGTCTTATTTTGGCTCTTTACTAGAACATTTTTATCGTCTGCAAACATTTCTGTACTTACAAGATCTATTCTCATAGGAAAATCATTAATAAAAATTATAAATACCAAAGGTACTTGTATAGAACCCTGTGGCACCCCCACCCTAACTGACTGGGGCTCTGATAAGTACTTTACTAGGTAAAGACTAGATATTACAATTAGAAATTGAAGTTATTTGTATTCTATTACTTAAATGTCATCTAAATAAGATTTTAATATTACCCCTTATTCCATATTTTTCAAGCATACATAGTAAAAGCTCATGATCCACGCAAAAATGGATTGCATGTATTTTGTTGTCTTACGAAACCACATCGCCATTTTACATGAATGTGGACCTACAAATATGAACATGTAATATTTCAGTTACGACTTCTGTTTTCCCTTCTTTTCGTGTTCTTTCTTTCTTGTGTTTTGTGTCGCAGTAAAGTGTTTCCGACCATGCATTGCATGTGACGGGCTACATAAAAAACTGTTCAGCTGATATTACTTATCCATAGCAGGAATGGTTCAATGATCACTATAGCTGTTTGGTAGGGAGCTGAAAAATTCCAGTGTTCATTTGGGCACAAGCTAGGATTAAAACTACTGTAAATTCATTTAACTTTCACAATCGGCTCTTGGTTCAATTTGACACCTCCTGGATGGCGCACAGCTAGAGCCCACAATTTTTCGCGAAAATAATTTTGCAACTGTTTGTTTTAATGCCTTTTGTGCACATATGCAGCCCTCCTTCATAATCAGTGATTGGCTGTTTGTAACTCTCAGCGTCTAGGGTTCTATCCGCAAATCACAGACGTGTTGTGTCGCAGTAACCTTGTTCCTGTTGGCACAGTCAAATGGGCCACGTCTGTGCGATAGTACATTCTGCCAATAACTATGAAGCATAGCTTCATATGTGCACATAAAGCATTGAAACAAACTGTTTCAGAAATCTTTTCGCGAAAAATCGTGGACTCTATGCCCACCCAATAATAAAGAAGCAATTCAGAGCAAGCCAAATAATTTCGTTTCACTGTGGTGCGACATCATCCAATGAACAGCTGATGTCTGCTTGTGTACAGAGATATTCCTGGAAGATAGCATACAGGTCAGTGAATCCGTGAATTTTTCCAGTCTGTACTGTTTCGCAATCAACCGATCGATACGTGTTGAGTTTTACTGTATGTAGCCTATTAAACTCTGTAATGTATGTGTTCAAAATGTCATCACCAACAAGGACAAACGCAGTAACACCATACTGTATCTCGGAAACGTTGGCGAATAATTCGAATGTTGTCTGTCGTTTCCCCGTCAAAATTGTATTAAGTTCTTAACTCATGCGGTTTCTTCCAGAAACATCTGGTTTCTGTACATAATTTTTATTTAGCAGTTCTTTACCTGGCATAGGCCTAATAGAAGATAAACAACACTTCAATGAATTATTTAGTCCTCCTTACTCCAAATGAACTTTGAACTATGAACATATATTAAATGCATCTTCCTCTTAATACATAAAATGACGTGTCCTGACTCACTCACTCACTCGTCAACGCACAGCCCAAACCGCTGAACCTAGAACCATGAAATTTTGAGGGAAGCTTCCACTTGCCCCGTAGGCAACCACTAAGAAAATATTGTTTTAAATTCGATAATTAAGGAGGTGAAAAAGAGTGAAATGTGTTTTAAAAGAATACTTTATATCTCATTAACCAGGGAATGCTATCATAAATGTTTTAACTACATAATATTGCCCAAAGAAATGCTTATGCACAAATTTTTCGATTTTGCGAAATTCGAAAATGAAGAGGGTGAAAAGCCGTAAAATGTGATTTTCATCAATCCGTGATTTCTGCTAAGCCATTTCAGATAGTTAGGTGATTTTTTTAAAATTATGCTTAAGTAAATATCTAAAAATGATTTTTAAAGTTTTTCGAAATTCGTCCGTGAAAGCTCTTAAAAAAAATTAAACGTGTTTTTTAATTAATTCCAGTTATCTCCTAAACCAGTGGAAATATTAAAATGGTTTTTGCTTTAAAATAAATCTTACGTAAATATAAAAAAAAAGTAATTTCAGGATTTTTCGAAATTCGTCCTTGAAAGCTGTTAAAAAAATAAAATGTTGTTTCAAATAATCTTCTGTACCACTAATACCCATTGAGATATCGATATGATTTTTTATAGGAACTAAGCTTATGTAAATATCTACAAATCTAATTCAGAATTTTATGAAATTCCAATATTAAGTAGGTGAAAAACAGTAAAATGTTACAGTCTCCCGAAAAAAGATAATGATCACGGAGAAATAATTCAACAGTCGTTTCCTTTTGCCAACCTACTCATAAATAAAACCTCTTTGGACTGCAACCACTACATACGAAAGAATTATCACGGCATGCCTTTAACATTCACTCAGGTATTGTATAAATGTTGTGGTGTGGAAGGGGTGGGGTTACGGGTTCGTATCCCGTGCAACACTTTGCGATGGGAATTACTATGGTATCGTACGAGCATATTGCGCGCGCTCTTTACACTGAGCTAAGACAGTTATTTATAGTTCACTGTTATTGAGTACGCTAGTTGTTAAATACCTTCATCACATATTTTATCCAGAGTTACTGTTTACATTACGTAATTTCACGCGGGCAAAGCCGCAGCCGGCCGGCTAGTGTGTGTGTGTGTGTGTGTGTGTGTAGGTGTGTGTGTGTATATATATATATATATATATATATATATATATATATATATATAAGTGATAAAACTGTAAGAACGAATATTTGATATATGTATTATTTTGCGTTGAAAAAAAAAACATTTTCTAAACGACTGCAAAACTAAAGAGCGAGGCCTTAACTGTCGCATTATTATTTTTTTTTTCCATTATCTGAACACTGACATTTATAAAATCCTCCAAAGACCGTACGTAAAATGTAATTTACCGTGTAGAATTTGGAACCACAACAATTGATTGTCCCTAGAGAGAAAATAAGCGATAAATAGAACGAGAGAGGAAAAAAAAAGCCAGTAATTTGGTTATGATGCTTACCATGTTTTTACCGCTGCTTTGTTAATGGTTGAAATTGCTCTCAAACAAGTACAATACACGGATGTTCAACCGTTAACAAGGGTAAGCGTTCATTATTTCGAAATTTAGCATATCAGTGCGCAAAATATTTCATCATGTTTTTTACTTTTTTTGGAATAGTTGGTGTGAATGAGCTACAAAATAGCTGGTGCCAAGTAGAGTCAGGTTGTACGAGGATATACCTAGCGATGTCCGGCACGTTACGCTCATAAGAAGTTGTGTAGCATTCTAAGACGATAGCGTGCCGCAGTGTCGTGAACAACTGACTGAACTCTCGAATAAACACAATCCATGTCGGTCAATATAGTCAAATGTTATAAACGGAAATATATTACGGTTAACCTGAACGGAGCACATTAAACAGAAGTCAGTTGCCAGAGATTAAATCATCTTCTGTAAATAAGGTATTTTAAGTAAAGGCGATTGACGTAATAGTTCAAGGAATTATGAATCCGTGCCTTAAATCACTATTATTCATTGTAATTCCTCATAAACACTAAAGAATACAATATCTAATTTCGCGTAGTCAGTACGCTGAGAAAATATATCGTAAACTCAAACAACATTAGTTTAAAATAATCTATTTGTGTATTTCAATACGTACACCCAAATATATGGTTCGTAACAACCATATTATTAGTTCGAAATATTTTTGTTGTTTTTATAAAATTACGTTGTTGGTAACACTATATATATATACATAATGTTAAACCAGTCACACTTTATGTGTTAGAGCAACGATTAAAGTTAAGGAGAGATGAATTATTTTACTATTTTTCTGATCATTCAAATAACTTTATTTGTATATTATTGTTAGGAGGTAAGCAAGGGTGTCTTTAGACATGTGGGGTAACTTTGGTACAATTTTACACTACTTTTTTTCCGTAATTGTCAACTATGAGTAAATATTAATGACATGTCACATTGCAATTTTTTTTATTCGGAATGCATTGCAAGTAAATTACTTTAGTCAGAGCTACCATATTATGAGAAATTTTTTTTTTGTATTGTCACATAGTAGCCCCTTCACCCTTGCTTACGGAAACTATTACACAAATAAAGTTTATATGACGTTATTTTTTAAAAAAATTGTAGTATCTTATAAATTTGATCCTACGACCTTCCTCTCGTGAGCGCTCACTTCTCCCTTCGACCAACTGAACACTTTCATCTATAAGTTAGCCCAGGAATGACGTAGAATGCCTATTATACGATTGCGACTGGACACACTTATAAACATAAATACAGTTCAAATACGTTCATTTCCGACGAACACGTGATTATGACTGGCTACGAAGTTGTGATGTTTTCTTCTCTACAGCCTTCACAGTATTTTACGCACAATATGTGGTCAAGTAAACGAGCATTGCAGGGAACAACATTAGACTTGTGTGTGCTCGACCGAAAATTTTTAATTCTTTCAGTTGTCTTGATTGGCGGAGTTATGAAACAATAGAACAACCAACATAAACACGGTCCCAATATATAATCCATGAAAGTTAATTTTTATAAAATGTGCATACAACAACGTAAACCAATAGATAACAACAAAATGTTGGTTAGGTGTTCTTGATTTTTTAGTTATATCAGTCCATATAAAACAGATGTAGCCAGAATCTCACATTTATTGACATTAGTTGGTCTGTTGTGGCTTAACTCAGTCCAATTTGATCTAACCTAACTACCTAACAGGAGCTATAATTTAATACTCCCCATATGTATTACATGATTTCTATTCACCGCGTGTGTCGTAGTTCGTTTGCTACATCTTTAGTGGTCAAATTTACCAAATTTGTTATTTGAGTGACTTAATTAAATATCATGATATAAGGAAATCAATAAAATATTACAAGCAAACTTCGTATGTCTAACAGAAATAAATATTTTAGGTAAAATCAAGAGCGCGTGTTATTAAATAGCATAACGTTTAACGAACAATTTAGAGTAATAAGCAGAATATAATTTTTAATTAAAAACATTACATGAACAATATTTCATTGTCAAAGTAAATAAATTCCAGTTGAAAGTTCGACATAATGATTGTTAATTTAACAGAAAATGTGTCGGAACAATAAATTTTTCTCGGTATATGCTGTCAATGTTTCTACGTGTAGCTATATGTTTTATTTTTAGGATCTGAGTTAATTTCCTTTTTTTAACACTAGAGTACATAGCTTTTGTGTTTCGTGATGGGCCAATAAAGGATGTAACTACCAAACCAACACTAATTCTTTGTCATTATCAAATTTGCTTCGTTTTTCGATTAACTGAACCTACGAACAGCACAAGTACTGGCTGCTTAATAAATACATATAGGTCATTCACGATAAACTTAACACTGCATAAAGTTATCTATCAGCCGTTTTGCAGCCATCTTTACTATTTTTAATATGAAAACTTCCATGTAAATAAAAACCAGTGTCAACATTTCAACACTCTCAGAAGTTAACAACTATTGGCCCAATAAAACATATTTTTAATTAATTACAAGTTCTGCTGAGTGTTCAGTTCATAGTGAACAGACTATAGCTTTGTTATACACGATCTTCCTGTTAAACGTTTACAAACTTGGAGGATGGGCTCCATTCACCAAAACAAGAAATGAAGCCAGTAAAAAAAAAATAAGTAAAATCCTTAGTTCTTGCGTTAATAACAAAAGACGTATTTCATAAAAACTATATCAGCCTGCTTACGAAATGGATATCCTGCCACAGTTAAAACTGCAAGTGAAATACGAGGAAAAGTTAAACCACAAATGAACGCTAGTGACAAAAATATCATCTTGTTTTCTTGGCAACATGTCGCCATTGATAATACAAATGAGGGCACCAGCATCCTAGTATCGATAATATCATTCAATTATACCTAATGACGTTAACTTTATCACCGGTTACTAATCTAGACCATACTATTCAACACATTAAACTTACCTTTAATTTATTACTTACAAACTAAGGCTTTTCAGATCAACGTTATTAAAACATTTTTTCTTGTTTTTGTGTAAGAAATCCAACCACTAAATTCGTTAAAGTATTTTTGAAACACGCTGTATAATAGAGTGTAGTCAGTGCCATAACAGAGACGTGTTGTGCACTGACGGAAAAGCTATTTTTGGCACCGATTTACAGCGATTTTCTCAGCGTTGGCGAGGCGAGATATGAGATGATTATGGAGCAGCGCCGGACTGCATAGTCAGGGGGAATAGAATACATCCGAGATAATCTGCCGAACATCGTCCGACACGGCTCCCATGTGCGAAAACCCGACTACGTAGGGATCGAATCCTACATGATCACCTTGATCGGAGGTGAATTCCCAAGCCATTGTGTCAACCACGACCACTAATCGTTTGTATATGTTATGTTCACAATAACTTAATTTCTGGGCCACGACGAATCAGAAACAGAAACTTAGTTTCTAATCTACGGGGCAGTGTTTACTGAATATCAGTTAGAAAGAATTAATTCATGCTGTTTTTATGGGCTGCGTATGTTTTTAACTGGCTAGTCACGGATATTACAATTATTTTAAAATCAAAACGCAAAAATATTTTTGAGTGTCTGTTATCATAGTCCTAGATATTATCGTGCTAACCATAAAAACTACTGTTTTAGATTTGTATGGGTTTTGTTGATTCAATCCTTTATTTTTCTAAATACATTTTTTTACTCGAAAACAAAGCATACTACTGCCCAGTGCTAGATAAATAAACGTTCGTTAATAGAATATCTACTTGGTAAAAATTCCCATCGAATTATGATGTGTAGTTTGGATTACATCTACGAATGAGTATTGCAGTCGTTCGCTCGACATTTTACCTTTTCGTACCCCTTAACAAACTTGTTTCAATGCATTACGTATACATATACAGTTCTGAATGTTATTTTCTATCAGCGCCTTGAGGATATTAGCACGATTCATTGCAGTAAACTTATTCTCAGTGACACTGTCAAATTAATTACGCCTGTGCACAAACACACACTGTCCATAACAATGAGCCACAGACGTGAATAAAAAACATTGAAATAAGTTTCTCCAAAGTTCTTCTCATTTAATAACAGTGGCTGTAAAGATCAAGGATACAAAAATTTATATAATCTAAAATAAACATAAATTATTCTGTAAACGGTGTTTGTATTCACAAAAGCCTTGCGGATAACTGTGAAATAGTTGTCATCTTATTCTCTTAGACGTGCGCGTTTTCAAATGAACTGTTACATTAAAAAGCAAAATATCGTGTACACGCCATGCTTATGACTATGTTTAGTTGCAATAAATGCACAGTATTTTAACAGTGTCGAAATCACGTTAAAAATCACGTGCAACTGTCTGTAAAATGCGTGCACAACAGATATATTAAGAAAAACGTTAAACCTTATGTTCTTTTTACACAACAAGGTTATAATTGTCAACAATTTCTTTTATATTCAATCAGCAGATATCTCTGGACAGCTCTATTTTAAAAATATATGTTTAAAACATGACTTTTGCAAACGTATTTTATTTATAAAATATTTTTCGCCTTACGTCAATAAAATAGTAACAGTTAGCCAAACATTTATCTGTAAGTCAGGAAGTGCATTGGAATTGATAATAATCACAAAAAATTGTACTCTCCTTTTCTAATGTTATAGCTTGAAATTTTGCATTTTTGACGCCCGACAAAAAGAGAGGGATGCTGTAGGTTTAAACACTATTGTCTGCCTGTCGATGTATTTGTCTGTAGCTTCGTAGCTCCCAAACGGCTGGTTAGATTTCAATTTATTTTGAAATTGAAAGTTTGTTCAAGTTGGTTTCGTAGAGATGGTTCTCAGCTGCATTTGATGTCTGTTCAATTGTTTGAAAGCTATAAGAATTCCAAACATGTCTGACAAATTCATAGATATGAAACGTAATATTTATTATATTTTTATGTTTTGTTTGTTAGATGCAACACAGAAAAATTGCCGTTCTTAGTGCACTGCAGCATGGCTGTGTACGTTTACAACTATTTTAAAATGTTTTAGATAAAGTTCATAGTAGTGTCTTAGTTATAAAAAATTTAATTTTTATTGTTTTACTTTTTTGTACAAGTTGTAATGTTTGAAAAGCTACAAATAAATATTAAATTAAAAAATTAAATAAGCCCCCGACACTTATAACGATTTCTTGAGAAGTACAAAATAATAGTTACAAATGATTTTTGACCATTACATGCGTCGTGAGATCCGCTATGTCAACAAAATTAATATTTAAAAACTAGCCGAGCTGAAACATAATAGAAGAAAGTAACAAGACTTAATTCAATAAATTAAATAACGTTTGATAAACAGATCTTTTATTTGATTAATTAATTAAGTTGGCTTTTTACGTGCCCTCGAACAGCACGTGAGCTTGAAAGTGTTACACGAGGGAGGGGAGGGGGAAGGAGTTGGCCAGAGTCTGTTTACTGAACTATCCCAGCATTCGCCTAGAATGACTTCGCAAATTGTGGTCTTATCTTTTGGAACTGTCACAAGTTTTGCTTAAGTTACCAATTATGTTTATATTTTATAAAATGTGGGTGAATTTTCGTAAATTATAACTATTTGGTTACCTCTACGTCGGTGTCTAGGTCAAGTTCAAGGCTACACAAACCCAACATGACCACTGGAAGCCGTGACGTCACAACATTACGGAAAAATCTGCAATCCACGCTACACCTCCTGTACCAGAACATCCACGCCTATACTGATGATATATTGCACGCATACGTAACAAGGGGCTAAGACTATATGTGAAACATACATATCGTTTGTTACGTTAAGAACACGTGCAAATTTTAGAGTGCATGTTAACGCAAACTGTTCACTTATATTGTCATATTGCATTCAGTTGACTGGAAAAATATATTAATAATTTATGCGATACCTAAGTTAATAAATAATCGTTGTACCAACCAAGACACCATTTTAACTAGTAGTGTGCTATTTGCACGGGAAATACACATAAATACATTTTGAGAAATGCCGCATTTCAAACGCAAGATTGGAGATATATAATTAAAAATTCTGCCTCAAAATTGTGTTCAGAAAACGACATGAATAAGTCGAATCGGATCAATTTTATTTGAGTGGGGTAAATTTGGCGACCACCTTCAGCGTGGAATAAACTCTCGCATAGGACGCTTTCTGCTCATGGACTTGAACCGCACTTCAATTAACGAGCACACATACTTGTCCCTACTCCTGCTCTCCTGTACTCTCATTATATAACTTTCCAACATGAGCACTTCTGCAAATAAGTTTAAATAATTTTCCTACTGGTTCGTAATTCTTAGAAAGCACTGTGCTCCCAGCATGTCATTATTATTCAATTTTGTAATTATTTTGTTGATTTGTGATTGGTTCTAACTGAACAAATGCTGACATGCCGTCTCAGAATTCCATAATCTTGTATTTTGCTTAAATAAAAAATATCTTAAGAGTGCGTAGTAGATAAATAAACGCTGAAAACGTTAATTGATTTCTACCCGTTTTTCGAAGCCAATATGGATGAAATACTCAATGGCAATCCTAGACAATGGTATTCACCAACTTGATGAGTAAGTATTTATCCAGAATTACTAATTCGTTATGCGTGATATCTTGCGCCGCAGTTAAATGCATGAGATTCCGGCGCCAGAGATTGAGCCTCAGAAGTTTGTAACACTGGAAACAATTTTGTTTAAAACGTTGGTTAAAACTATTGTCTAGGATTGCTATTGTTGAATTTTCCCAAATTGTCTTCAAGAAACCTACAGTTATGGATTAATGCTTTTAGCTTTGAATTATGTACTACGCCCTCTTAAGGTTATTCCGTAGATTTCTGAGTGTGTGTGTATGTACGTGAGTGTGAACGCGTGTGTGTGAAGCACATAATATATATGAAGTGTTAAGGGTGCCGCTGACCGGCGGCGCATGCTATGGTGTACGATTTCCAAGCGCAAAATACCCCGGCGTGCAGTTTTTTACTTCTTTTACTTATTCTTGTCTTCAAAGGATTTCAATTCAGTTTGATATTTTCTTATTTACAGCAATCTGAGAAAGCCACATTGCGGGGCACGAAATTCATGTTTTTCATAAACATTCGAAAGTTTGAAACATAGAGCAACACAGTTTGATGTTTTATTTACTCGTATTATCTACAACAGTTTCTTCAGAAAAGAAAGAGCGCAAGAAATTCTTACCTTTGATAATTGATTAAGTTTTTATAACAAGGTAAGATCTACTCCAATTCCATTCAGTGGCCTGACGTGAAGATTAATTTATAATACGGTCATATCTTGGTTCAGGGTAAACTTGTCCTGAATTGAAGTAGGTCGATACGTTATTTCAAGAACGTCGGGACGTTATCTGTGCCCCATCGCCGATAAATTCGTTTGTTTGCGGAGTGTGGTTTGTACATACCAGCTTTATGTGCTCGTGATGGCATTTTTTGTTAAGTCTACCACTATTTTTATTTCTATTTTATTGGTCGGTGTAGACGCTTATGTATCTCGGCTGCATCGCGCGCGATAGTCATGTCTCATACCGCTCTTGTCGGTCGGTTTGTTTGGCCGGGAGATATGGGAGGGCGGGGTGAAAGCATGGTTTCGGATCTTTGAGAAGAAAGGGGAGGGGGTACGCAACCCCCCCCTCAATCCGCCCACATCGCACTCAAACACTAGGCTCGCCTCGCGTGTTGTACGAGCGCTCGTGAGCTGAATGCATGCGGACGCCTGCTTCACATAGGCATGAGCGCCTCGTTTACCTGCGAGCGGGCGCGCCTTTCACAACGATGCGCTTCTAAGCCGGGTCACGTTCTCACTACACCTGAAATCTTCTCAATTTTCAGAAATTCCACTTTTTGACGTGACAG
>PNEQ01041945.1:13746-79183 GCA_003012365.1 Medauroidea extradentata
GTAAGGCTTGAAGTGCAAGCGAGAGCGCGGAACGAGCGACAAAGAAGTACAATCGGCCTTTGCGTTCGGCAGCGTTCGACATCCGTCTCTCTCCTACTTGAGTGAGCGATGCGTCTGCGTGGAGTAAAAACTATTAAATTGTAAAAAAAAATTGACATAATTGTATTTATGCGTACAAATAAATATAACTTGATCAATTCCATTGTGATTTCCAATTACTTCCTTCTCTATATACATCCAAATCTATTAAACAAATGAAATTAAAATTTTCTTTTGAAAAATGATACCATTCCATCAGTATTTTCTTAAGACGTTGAAGTCACGTTCAACTATCGTCAGTAAACCGACTTTACAGACAACCAATTTTTTTTGTTCTACTTTGAAACTCATATGAATTTTTTTTTTACTCGAGATATTAATACGAGTCTTCACCGGTTTCAAATTTCCACGTTTGTTGCGTGGAACAGCGGAGCGATAAGAACCAGGGTAGCACTCTCGACGGAAAGCATATCGCCTCTATTCTCAACGAGTAAAACTTATGTGCAAGGTTTTCCTTCTAATCGTTCTTATGGGACTTAAACAGTGACCTTGAATCATTTTTGTACAGTACCAGGTACGATATTTAGGCCAACACATGTCTCTCGCGTGGCACTTTACGATATCAGATTGTATTTTTGGAGTCACAGCAGTTTACAAGAAGTCGTTTTGAGCCATTTTGAGAGGTCCGAAAATCACGATTCCAACAACTGTGTTGAATTTTTTTTTAAAATAGAAACAGAGTTTTTACGATCACATAATTATCTCTAGTACGCCAGTTGCATAGATATAACATAACATTTTCCATTCAGAATTTCTTTACAAGGAAGAGTGATTGTTGTGACTTTATTGCGTTGTCAGAGCGACTAGTGCACTACGGTAGAACATACGCCATTAATGAACAAAGATACAACTTTACCATCTCGTGAGTATAAATTAGAACCCCTAACTATCCCGCCTGATGTGACGTTTAATGAACAATGATTTAATAAACCCTTATAAATCGTTATGTAGAACAATATCTTACTAGTCGAGACATCCTGCTTTATGAAATACGAAAGGGTTATGAGAATATGAGAGATCGATACCTAAAATACCACCCAACTGAATTCACAATACTGCCCACCTATATGTTTTGACGTGTATGTACTGATTATTCACTTGCTACAGCTCTGAAACATGTAGTATGTCTTTGAGCCATTAGTTAGCAGGAAGAATTTCTCCAAACACATAATCTCTGTACGAGCTAGTCACATTATAATACATGTTGAAACAAACGTTTTCGGCTGAGAATGTGTGTGTTAGAGAAGTTAAAGGGCTCTACTAGCATATTCGTGTCTCACACTTCTTGACACTATGTTTGAAATATAAAGGAGTAGACACTTTAATGATACAATGCAAAAGAAAAAAATTTACATGTTTTAAGTAACGAACTAAGAGATTCGTTTTGAAGTCTTGTCGGCTGCCTGCATATCAAACTCAGATGCCACTGGGCCACTGACTGACGTATGCGAACTCTTAGGCTAGCATTCAACCTGCAGTGATGAGATAGTCTTGTTTTATATTTTCAAGAGTACGTAAAATATAGCCGACAGCGAGGTCGATAGAGACGATGATATATAACTTTGCGCAAATACAGAAACTGGTAGAGGATTATGTAGTTGCTAAGTTAAGGACCATCTCCAAATGCAAAAAGGAGCTATTTTGGAAAAGCATGAAAATCGTATTACTTATGGATGCAGTTGGGAATCGAACGTGTGCCCTAAGGAATGCGAATCCAACTTATTTACGTTGCGCCGCTTCCCTCGATTAGAAGTCTTACTGTCTGCAACTTTGTCGGGTTTGTGAATATGACTTTATATTTATATAAATTTAGAGGTTTTATAATATTATAATTCAAATGCTACACACGAATTTGCACCTTTGGTATTATTATGTCCAAGGAAAGAGTATGTTCCTTGACAGCTTATGCTCATACATAGCTAAACACTGTACCACAAGGTCTTTATCGGACTTCTTACATCTAACGCCGTTGGAACTCAAGATAAACAAAGTCAATAGAAAACAAACTACGTCAGAAAATATACGACTGAGCTGACAGAAACCATCTTGTAATTGCAGGCCCCCGTTTACATGTGCGCATTTAGTTATATTTTATTTCTTTTTTGAATCCAGATTTATTCCTACAATATCTCTTATTTTTGGATGGAGTTACCAGTCTGAAGGTATTCAGGCTAGTATGAGGTGGTATTGCAGTAGATAACGCTACATTAAACTGATTATTTGCAATTCATTTTCTATTTGATTTGAAGCTGTGGCAGTATATTAAAACATTTTAGATGTAGTATGATAATTCATACATATTTAAATTTACTGGTGAGGAAATTAGCTGATTTAAAACGTCTGCAATGCTTCTGCAGTACTATGCCACATAGTTTACTCACGGGGCTGTGTTACTCTCGTCAGACCTGGCTTGCAAGCATGTACGTGGCAACAGCGCAATATTTACAGTCGCCGTGGTACTCTCTCTTAGATGGAAGTTCCATGTCAGCTTCCTTTCCTCCATCCGCCCAACTTGGACCGAGCTCCACACAGCACTATCTCAGTCACGTCTCATATCTATGGCTCCCAAGGCTCTGTTTCAAGGCTTCAAGGTGAGCTGATAGATTGATTCCATGCAGAGATTTCACAGTAACTTTGGTTTCCGTTCGGGTATAACCCTCTGACAACATGTGACTCATGTCACATTTTTCCTTGCCCAAATATAATTTCAGATATCATGTTATTTCGTTGCAAGTACAGGCAAATGATCTTTAGTAGCATTTGCAAATACAATAATAAGGAATTTATTTATATCACTATGATTACTCGCGTAATTCTCAAGCCACTAACAGTTTATTCCGTAATTCTAGACTCAAAGTTTAGCGCTGTATTGCATAACAGGCAATTACCCTGAAACTACATTGATTTGGTTTTGCATTTCGCGATGCATAGTCGATAATATTTGTTTCCATACGTCGAAATTACTGCCTAGTTGATAACGTACGACAAATGTACTTAGTATTGTAATATTTGCTACACAGTTTTAACGTTTCTTATTGCGGTATTATATTGCTTTGTTGCATGTATTAAATGGATTTAATGTTTTCGCAAACTGTGTTATTAAAATGTCCGAGGTTTCCCATTTGCGGTATCAACAAACTTATTTATGCGGTGACGGACACTGATAAATCACAACATTCACCAATTAAAAAATGCTCTAATTACACATGTTCGTACAAAAAAATTTTCTTTAGAATTATGGGCTAAGTGAATAACGTCAGTGTAGTTATGTGACGTCTCTGACGTTTTTGCAATGAAAAAAAAAATCGAATTTTATATCTCAGTGAAATCAGTATAACAGATACGTCCGAAAAAATTTCAAGTTCTTAACGGAACTGATAAATGAAACCTATGTTGTTAACAGGAATATAGCGAAAATGAAATGTTATCAGACCTTGCTCTTATAACCACACGTTGACTGATTGGCCCTGTGTTTATTGCCTAGGTTAACTCATTATTCTTGAATAACTCTTAGTGAGGTAGACTTAATCAATTTATATCAGTTTTTCTTTGAGCGTGTTCTTCACAAAATGAGCACCCCTGTATACATCTTACTTTTCCAATTGAAAAATATAACCATTCTTACACTTTATTTTTGCGATCCTAATAAAATGTTTATGCGCGTTAAAGTATTGATTATAATTGTAAAAAATACCACTGTTCAGGCGCGGCTTGTGCTATTTGACATAGGTAGGGTTGCATACGAGGAGGAACACTTATCCCCCTATAAAAGGAGGGGTCCAGGGGTCCTCCCTCGAAAAAAATTGGATTTCAAGGTGCAAAACGATCTATTTTAGCAGTTCTAGTGTCTAAACATTGAATATTCTTTGGTAGATATATTAATATTTTTTAAAGAAACATTCTGTTAAGGGGTTTCCCTAGTCCCTAGCAGAGGAAATCAAGTAGCTAACGTTTCAAGCAGGTATCGCTATTCCATTTTCTCGAACAGTTAAAAACATTTCAAGGTAATGATTTTTTAGACCAAAATTCACAAAATCCACAAACATAATTTTAACAAATTTAGCATGCCTCTGGATTACTGTAATTTTTTAGAACAAAATTCACAAAATCCACAAACGTAATTTTAACAATGTAACATACCTTTAGGTTACTGTGTTGAGCACTTGGAGTAGTAAGCAGATGGATAAAAACAAGGTAGCTGCGTGGAAAGTTACGCCAAGTCGAAATCACATCAGAGTGCTGTCCGGGCATCGGATTGACATTATAGCTCAGTTGTTTTTAAGGTTCACGAACCACAATGTTTCGTATTTAACAAAAGTGCATCGTTTATTTAATGCACTATAGTTCGTGTTTTTTTTTACTTTTAAGTTTACTACGTCTCACTTTATTTGAATATGAAAATATTAAGTCAAAAACATGTTTCAACTAAATGGTCACTAAACGAATGTATGGATTCCCGTTACTTATACGTGAAGTTCATTCGCCGTTTTTTTTCTTAGAACAAATTTCGCAGTAACTTGTTATACAGTGCTCACTTTATCGTGAACGGCCTATTAAGAGAAGGGCTGTACGCAAGGAGGGAGATTAGACACTTCAGACAACAACTTTTATGAATATAAAGGAAGGTATTTATATATTATTAAAATATAAAGAAACAAAAGAAAATAACTCGTAAGCCCTTAAATATTAAAAGCCGCTTAAATATATCAGTAAATTCGCAGAAATATATATATATAGAACGGCAAATTCTAATGGTAATTCCTCGTATTACGAAATACTCGCGTATAGCGAGAGTACATTTGTTTATGTCTCGTCCACTGCGGAATCATAAATAAGACAGATTTTGAAGGTATCTGTAAAGGACGTCCAGGAAAAAAAACATTTTTATTTAATGAACGGTTATGTGGTGGCCGGACAGAAAATCAAGTTTCGATCATGAGTGATTATTAGTTTAATATTTTACTTCTCTTCCATATAATTCGGTAAAATGCTCGGCTATAAAGTATGTTCTTTAATAATAAATAAAACTGTCACGTATATTATATTTAGTATTTTTAAGTTGATATAAATTTATTATAATTCGTGTGAAATACTTGGCTCAAAAATGTTTACTGTTACACCTAGGCGTGAAGGAGCAACATTTAAAACGTATCATTCCGCCTCGAGAAAATTGTTGCAATTTGAGGCGATTTTATAGCAAAATATTACAAATAAGGTATTCTTTTTGGTATAACAGGTTTAAAAATTCCATACTTGTAGAAACAAGCTACATTAGACCAGTTTTTTTAATGTCTTTCAGCTGGATTTTGAGTGAAAATGTAGTTACGATATTATATATTTTTTTGCTAATTAACTAAGTCGCGTACAGAAAATGTGATAAGTTTGTAGGAAGCGTCATTGTGTGTAGGACAGGTCATACAATGTTGGTACAATTTACTGCAGTGATGTCGCGAAACTAGCGAGGTGAATGACAAGTTGCGTCTGTCGTTAGCGCAGTGTAGCGTGGCGCACACATTGTGCGGGTCTCTGCTGCGTGACGTCATGTGCTGGGGCTGGACGGCTGGCATCCCACAAGCACACTAAATGCCAGACAACCCTCCTCCCTCCCCTTATTCAAAGGTTCGTCAGTCCGGGGCGTTCATTGCTAGAGACATGCTAAATTCGCGTTATTTTCCGACAGCTGATTAGACTCCAAGTGTATGCTTACACGGTAGAGATGACAATCTTTGTACAGACGTAACACACGTAAATGACAACACATAAAAGTTCGTGGCCAATTGAATCGCAGATTATGATTTGTTATGCATAGGAAAGTGAAGTTTATCCTGCTATCAAATGATAACGCAAATTTTGCATGTCTCTGTTCATTGCCCATACACCAGCAAGGTCAGACGGGCTGCTCGCCTTACAGCCCTGCCTGCCTACTTCAGACCGCCCGAGGCCGAAATCCCGTACACAAGTAAGTCTTAAAAACTTCCTCGCATTCCTCAGACTTCACGATCGACTGACGGTTTTGGCGAGTACGTAGTTCAAAAGACATCATTGCAAATTATCTTCTATAACGTCATTTGTGAAGATGAAACTTATTTACTGTTATTCCTAAATAATCAGGGAGGGCTGCAGCCTTGCAGCACAGTAGCACAAACCGCCACTGCCACTGTTATCACCGGGGATTGAACCGGTGCTCTGGGCAGTGATGTCAGGGTCTAGTATGGGCACGGTAAACTGACATGTTCGATGTCCTGTATGTTGTTCAACCGTTTTCCACGAGATAGTAGAGGTGAATTGCCTGCGTTACTAAAGTTGCAGATACTTTTAGAGGCCATTCAAGATCAATTACGAAGTATACCTAGAGAAACAAATTTGTGGCTTGTATACATCGATTAAATTCACACACTCAGACTTGTATTTCGGGGCTCAAAGAACAGGCGAATGGAACATGCGTCTAGAGACAGTCGACAAAATGCTGAACGTATTTGCAGTGTCAGGTCACTCCAGTGCTTGTCTGTGTCTTAAGTGGACGCAGTATTTGCCTGCTAGTAATCCATGGCTCTATAAACACCTCACAATGAACGGATATCACACTGTATGCCGCAATGTTCGTTACTGGGTTTGCTTGTGGAATGATCTAGATATAGAGTAAGGTATTATGAGGTCTATAAATGAAAGTGAAGATTTGAAATATGTCGTGGAATGACTGCTTTGGGCGTACAGCGTGCACAGGTTCATAGAACTACGACAAATTTCACAGGCCATGGTCTCCAAGCATCCTGAGATATGAAATTCACGTCGGAGGGTAGACTATAACGATCTGATAAGAGTCAAATTTTGGTGTTCCCAGCATTGCCAATTTAATATCATTCAAACAAGTTTAGTGTCATTATCATCTGCGCCAACCTCAGACGCTGGTGATAGCGTAAATATGTATACGAAGTAGAAGATGTTAAGAGTTTCCTGCAAGAAAAATCAGGCAACGTCAAAATTTCGGGAGGTATCCATGACATTAAGTGTATGATGCGCACACGGGTCAATTTGCAGAAGAACATCAACATTGGAAAACATTGAGTGTTTGTTGATACAGCCACATAATTTTCTTGATTAGCTGTGATACCAGAACGAAGCGAAATAATTACACCCTACCTTATTGCTTAAATATTTACACATGCGAAAGACGAAAATGTAAATTCTGGAGAATGCACTTACTTCTGTTGTACGAGATGTAAAATTCCTGATAATGTAAAACATGTCGTAGGCAGTGATGCTTTATTATATAGCGCAAAATGATTACCAAGAGTTTCAAACCAAACATAGAAGTAATCATGCAATATCTTCATTGTGCACCTCATGCAAACTGTTTGACGAATACACCAGAATTCCTTTACTAAATATAAAACAAAAACGTTAAAGAAAAAAGTAGCCACAAATCCTCTGATGTTGTAATCAGTGAAGAGGTTCAAGTTTCTGTCAAACAGGCTTTTTCTCAAGACTGACAAGAACAAAGAACAGTTCATCAAGATGATTTGTCATTATCTGACACAATATTGCCACAAGATTATTCAAAGCATAGGTGATTCAGGTAGAGACTTTGCTGGTGAATAAATCTTGCTATGGACATCGCATCATGGTATTACTGATGACACAGATATTCTCGTTTGGTTACATTACCACTGGAATACAGAAGTGTCTGACATTTTTATCCTCTCTGGGGCTAAATGATGTCGAGGAAGACCACACAGTTTCATCAGAATCGAAGGTAGATTTTGACAATCTAATGTGCGTGTCTTGCAGAATTTACTTCTTATCCATGCCTGGGAAGGTTGTGACATTAACTTGGCTGTGATCTTTGAAAGAACTGTGCAATAGGAGAGCATGGCCGGATTTAGTTGCTTGGACATACTCCATTGCGTTTGTGGTTTTTCTGTTCGTGTCTTATATCTTCTGTGTTTTTGTTTCGTCTCATCGTTGTGCCGCATGTTAATTAGTTTTTTATTTTATTTTCTATTCTTGCTATTTTCATTTATTATGAATTTTATCCTTGTTTTATTTGACCCGATTCAATTTATGGAATTGTATATTGTGAATGTATCCTGTTGACTAAAGCATACTCTGCTTATTCATATTTTTCAATTATTTTTTGTTTTCTTTGGCAGTTATTTATTTCACAATAGATTATGTCCAAGCAACTAAATCCGGTAATTAGGCTGTGTTTGAACAGTGAAAGTGCGCCGTACTGAAGTTTGCTCGTAAGTCAGAAAACGTACAAGTATTCTGCATGACTTTTGATGATGACACCACAACACAAGCAGAAGTTGTAGCTGCTGGTGTAAATATTTTGGTACATTTGTAGGGGCAAGGAACATACTATATCACTTTTACGTCTTGTACAAGTCTGTAACATTTATTTCTGTTTTAAAGCAAGAGCGACACCATCCAGCATAAAAGGCGGCATTTGGTTGCAATCAACGAGTTCATTTTCAAGTTGTTGTTTGGAAGAGCTTTGCAAAAGAAAAACAATGAGCCATTCATGACAGAGGAGTTGCATGAAGATATAAATTTGTCCACTTCCCATCATGACACATATGAAGCCGGCTCCCAAAGATCTTTTCAACGTATATATGCTACAAATTCAAAATATTATCGAAGTATTCATGCAGCATAAACCAGTGTTCTTTTCGAAATCATGAGTTGTTATTTCGAACAGGTTGAAATATCTAAACAGAAGAGCATTAACGAGAGTTGTCCTAAAGAAACATAATATTTTATTAAAACAGTCATTCCTTAGTCAGTTCAAATGTTATAAATGTTAACATCTGTACGTGCCTTCACACATACTACGTTGCCAGCTAATACACGATTGTATTTTTCTATACTCTATAATCTTTTTAATTTTGTTTTTTTATATAATGAAAGCAATCTTATTCGTGATAAGAAACGCTTTATTCCGAAAAATATTTAATAAAATTGAAAGTAATATATGAAAACTAATAATGTTGCATTTAATTTTAATTGATATAACTTTTTTGCACATCCCGGAGAAACGAGGACTTACAGTTTAAATATGAGGACATTTTCCTGGTTTAAACGATACCAAATAAGCCTCGGTAACAGTTTTTCCTCGGTCAAATTCTATATTTACCACAGTATTTACAATGTATCAACTGTTTTATAAAAAGTATAACGTAGCCTGTGGGTATTGCTTCTTAGGGCTGATTAGTTTATTTAACAGTACGTGAGGCAACATTTTTGGGGAAAGCTTGAACAGCAGTTAGGCTATCCTTATTTTCTGTCCAACCCTGTGTGGTTAAAGTTTCATTTTTGTTTTACAATTTATTGTATTTTAAAAATGTTTCAATGTTGCGCTGATACTATTTTACAATTTACGCAATGGAAATTTTCCATGCTGCGAATGGTTAGTTTGCTGTATTTGGAGTGTTTTATAACATGTAGAATTACGTACGCGTCGATTGTCACACAATTCAATTTCCTCAGCGGAGAATCCTGAAAGTAATCCGCCTGCTGTAAAATCTTATTCCTCCCGAGCCAAATCTATATATAGAACGAACCACTGAAATATTTACTTCTGTAGAGTGATGACAGTTACATATGTCTAAAATTACCAATTTTGTAGAACATATGCTGTCCGTAGCCACAGATAGTAGACATGGAATTTGGTAAAACTGAAATAAACTTACTTTTTTTAATTGCTTTCTCTCCCACAAATAATGGTTTAATAATGTAAAGTTAATTATTTTTGAAGATTTAATTTACATTATGTAAGAAAGGAACATAAAATTTTGTATTTAAGTTTTTCGATTAGAATTAATGTAAATTTGTTGGATGTCTGAGATGCAGAAAATTATTTGCCGTATAATTGAAATTACTTCACTATTTCCATTTTATAAACTGAAATATTAACTTCGTTTTCTCGAACGATCGTGGCTCACTTAAAGAAATTAAAAATTATTGCCATAAACATGTAAAATCATGCACATATTTTTTTTTTATATTGAACAGCAAATCAAGTAAATATAGTAAGCGATCTCTGTGAAACAAAAATAGACCATCAAAAAGGCTAAAGTGAGCATTAAACTACCTCAAAGTGTATATTCTGTTAACGAGGAAATAAACTTTAAAGCGCAAATATCACGTTATTCAGTTCTTCTTCTTCTTTACTTGGCTAGCTAGTAAAAGACTGGTGTTCCATTAGAGAACACAAACGGACCGCATCGTACACACCGACGAGCATGTTGGGTAGTGTTAGAAGGGTTTCACCGTAAGTACGACAACATGCAGTAACTTGTTATAGCAGTAACATTTCCCTAGAGCGTATACTTCCCCGTTCTGCACGTCTGCTTCGCGGTACACCGTCCCTGTCAGGCATTCTACTTTCCCGCAGCAATTAACCTCTAACTGTGGCGCTGGTAAACAGACATCCTTGGGGACAGCTACTGTTTGCGTTTGCCACCAATTATTTCCTTCCCGTCTCTTAGTATCTCTCTCTTCTGCGGTATCCTTCAGGTAGACAGATGTTTTTGTTCCAAGGAATTGCCCGACGCTTTGCTTCTGTCGAGAACGAAACTAATTCTCAGAATTTCAGTAGGCCAGTTGCGAAGTAAGCCTTGTCCACAAAAATTGAAAAACGAGTTTATCATGGTTTTGGGTACTTCTCAGTCGTACATATCAGTCTAAGTTAAGAAACTGCAGTAAAAATATTCGTGTCCACATTTAAAAGCAATGTGAAATATCGGTACAGTTTCAAAACAAACCTTGTCTACAGGTTTTGTCCATCCTGAGTACTGCAGCAAAGTGGGTGTTGTCCCTATATAAACTAGTGTTTTCGTATGTGCAGTTTCAAAACGAGTCTTGTCCGTCAAACACGATAGTTACTGTAAATTGGTAGCGCAATTAATACTGGTGTTTATATAATTATTCTTTACATTTATTTATGAATTGGATGTGAATTTTGTGAGGTTGGCCAGAGTGTTACAACACACAGTTTGTACAGCTTTCGAGGGAATCGTTTATTATTGTTTTGAATCTTTGTGTTACGAGTGTCAAGAGTTACTTGCTCTTAAAATTAATTTCCATAAGCCATATTAAGAATTGAATCTAGAATTATAGTAGTCCGTTATTACGATTAAATATTCCGACTATTTACCGACATTATAGTATAAGCAAAGGAATGAATAGGAAGGGAGTGAAGGACGGTGCACAAAATCAACCTTGCAGAACCGAGACAAGGCAGGAAAAGAATTCGTGATTCCTTAACATGGAAAAGGTTTCAACAAAAGCAAAAGAGGCGGATAAGCAATTGTTTAGATATTATTTAATCAATTTGTGTTTAGAAGCTTCCTGGACATTACATGATTTGAGTAACATACAACACTCTGTGTTTTCTACTCTGCGGGCATATTAAAACACAGAAAGAAGTATGAGTGTAAAACGAATTAAAATCTAAAATCAACTGACAACAATAATGTTCTAAGATAATGTAAACATCTGTAAAATAGTGCTATAGCCATTGCATAATAGTTCCCGAACTTGGGTTTTGTTTTGTTGAAGGTATACATCCATGGGCCCTCCACGGAAACCCATCTGTACCCACTAAGAACATCACGGATTTCAATGTGAGAAAGTAAATTCGCAAGATGTAAGAAGATTCCACAGCAATTTCTGTAAACGAGGTACGAAAAATGCACAAGATGCTTTTATTTTGATATATACTGCATGTAGTACACCGCAACGTAAGCGTTCCAGAGTAGATAGGCCACCATAAACTTCACAATCAAATATGTTACAACATTTCGGGAAAATTCTGGCACCAAGATTGTTCAAGTGTTTCAGAATACTCTCCGCACTATTCTTGGTGATGGGACAAAGCTTCTATGTAAAAGACGAATCCAGAGGGTTTGTAAAGCCGACCTTCTGACAGGTGCAGCACCAAACGAAAATCGCGGTGGATATTTAAAATCCAAATGTTATGCTGCATAAAAACAAGCTGTGAAAACATACATTCAATCACTGCAACCACTAGAATCACACTACAGCCGCGATAAATCAAAACGTCAATATTTGCAAAGTTGTCTTACAATAAAAAAACTTTGGCGTTCTTTTAACCAAGCTTCAGACATCAGCCTAAGAGAAAAATATTAATATTTTAGAATGATATTTGTGGAGGACTGCAGTATTGGTTTTTGTTGCCCATCAACAGATGCATGTTCGTGATCAAAGTAGCAAACACGATCTAATTACGCAATATAGAGTGCATAAGCTAAAAGCCGAAGCATTCTATGAACTGTTTAAGAAAGACGACGATGGTATAACTAGTTTTAATTTTGATTGTAAAAAAATCAAGTTCTACCAAAACTACCGGATCAGTCTACATGCTTAAGCCGACACCTCTATTGTTACAACTTTACGATATGCAAGGGCGCTTCATCTTCCAAACAAGATCACCATAGTACTTTTGTATACGCTTGGACTGAGCCCGAAATGTATAAGGGGTCTAATGATATTGTATCTGCAGTGTATCATCGGCTGAGGAACACAAGCTTTGCTGGTATACATACTATAACACTGTATTGTGACGGCCAGAATAAAAACAGCTGATTGATTTGAATGCTATGCAAATGGTTACATTCTAATGCCCCACAAGTTGTTAATAGAGTTATACTGACATTTACAATCCCAGGACATTCAAACATTCATCCCGATAGGGTCTTCGGTCGCACTGAGTGAGTTGTAAGGAAGACGGACACCATAGTTGCTCCTGAAGACTACTATGAACTTTTCAGAGAGCATGGTCAGCTCTTCAGACCAAATGAAGATTATAGAGTATATGATTGGATGAGTGCACCTGAAGAAATATTGAAGAAACCTAGTAACTGGCATTTTCAGTTTCTTACATGCAAGTGGTTCATAATACATCGTTCAGAATGTGATAATGTTCTCGTAACAGGAGAGTCTAACTACAATGTAGATGTTGGAGCTGCTAAATAGATATGCAGGTGGGGTAAAACCATTTCAAACATAACACCACAAGAATTGAAATTGGGCGTACGAGTAAAACCTGAGAAATTGAAAGATGTGGAAAGCCTTTTATGTAAGCATTGCGTAAATGAATAGAGAGACATCCCCCGTCTTGGCTGGTACAAATCTGCCATTGATAACACAACAATAAGTGAAGCAGAAGACTTGGAAGATAACATTACGATTACAGATGACTATCTTGGTATATAAGAATAGCCTAACAACCTCAGTGTGTGCTTGCTCCAAATTTAATGTTTTGTTTATTCATGTACATACAAACCATATAACATTACTTACGTCAGTTCCTGTAGTGTTGCTAATTTAACTGACATGTCTGTTCAACAACCTGTACATGTGTTATTTTGTAGTCCAAAATAAAAAAATGTTTTGATATTTTACATTCCTTTAGCAAAGTGTTTCTTGTCCCAACCCTGCAGTTTCAAAATAAACCTTGTCCAGCCGACAGTTGCAAAATAGGCTAAGTCCAAACTACTATTTATTTGTTTAGACACATCAATTGTAATATTTGTCTGCTGCTTTGTGTCTAGAATAAAGGCCTCACCCGCGGTATATTGGTAATATTTAAAACTTAAATAAGACTTTGTGATAGGCGGCAGCAGTTTTTCCTGATTTACACAAAATTGTTTATGCTGGACAAGGCTTACTTTACAACTGGCCTACTCAATTAGAGACTGTGAATGTCAGTGACGAAAAATCTCACAGGATAGGAAACGAAACAAAGGCATTAACTTCTGTTACCACAGATACGCCTAGAAACGGAACATTTGCCACATTTCGTCGTACTTCGCAACCTAACGTTTGGAAACGTAGTCTTGCATTACTGTACTACTTTTGAGTTCGTTTCATCCTTGGCATAGTCAAATATTTGCAAAGTACATGCAATGTACTGGAATGCTACATTTTTTCTAGATTTGTATTAATACCTGTTGGCTTAGAAAACTAAGGAAACTAGGACTGTATTCCAACAGTGTATTCTGTGTATCATTTCACCGTGCTCATGGCTGTTAATATAACTATAAATCCAGTTTTAAGTACTAATTGTTTAGCTTCGCTAATTTTGAAGTAATTCTCTCGCATTCGTCGTTTAATGTTATGGGTACTTTTGTTTGTTTCGGTAAATTAAAATAAAAGATAGAAAGAAGCTTTATTTGTATTCTTGTAGTACATTTTTGCATTGAATATGTCTAACTCCTTGAATGTTTACAATTACTTGTTATTTCATCCAGTTGTGTTTTACAATTTACTCACATTGCGTGGCTATATATATTCAGAGCACAAGTCAGCGAATATGTTTACTGTAGTTGTATAAGCGATTAAGTTACGATTAGTAACAATGACAACGAGTTTTATGCTTTTAATGTCTATCCTAACTTAAAAAATGTAATTAGAAATCTGGCCTCATATTTAATATAATGCAATATTTTGCGGTTAATATTTTTTATTTCTTAAAATTTTTTATTCCTAAAGGCATTTTTTATATCACATTATTATAAGAACCGCCATATTTTGCCAACCATGCGTGACTTTAGTTGGTATTATATTTTAAATTATGTCCCGGATCCATTAATATTTTTCTTATTTAAATATGGCGTCCTTCAGCTAAAATGTATTCAATTATTGTTTAAATGTAGCTGTCGTCAAGTTGGTGTATAGGAGAAAATAATGTATATTTTTTAATTTTTGTAAATTTTTTATTTATTTATTTTTACTGAATTTGTTAAACTTCTCCCAATTTTACCTTGTGTGACATTGAAGTAAAGGTGAAAGTCAAACGCCAAGGTCAAACAACATGACGGCACCATGGTATGGACTTCGAGCACTTCCACAGATAATGGCAAAACATTCTAATTGTGCGTCTACAAAGTTGATGAAATTTGGATAATTATTACTTTTTGTAATTTGCATTAGGAAATAAATACAAAATATGACCACCATTTTGATAATAAGAACAGGGCATAAGCAAAGTACTATTCATAAAAGTCAAGTCAACTTAATACTATATATGCAAAACGTTTGAAGAAATTTAAAAATATGGTTCTTTAGATAGCCTATCTAGTATGACCGATATTGGTTAAAATGATCATTCTTTTGAACATATAAACATGTTATTAACATAATAAAACAATTCAAGTCAGGTTACTAATTTTCAATAGGTGTACAAAGCTTAAAGGATTTCGGTACACAAATTTAAAAGTTTTTAAGGCGCACTCACACAGACACATATACACACAGCCACACAAGTAAGGCGCTCCTAAGCCTGAAGGCTTCTTCGGAAAATTGGCTAGAAATACTATATTATTATGCGATTATTATTGCTTCAAAATCATCACAAACGCAAATGAGAAAATATATATAATTAGGTGCCAGTTGTGTTACCTGTGCAATATTTTTTTTTTTTTACTAATTGACAAGAGTTTCTAACATGTTAGGTGACCAGTTTATTCGCGGCAAGTAAAGAGTAATTTTCGTGAAACATGGAGCTCATTAGGCCTGCTGTTCCCAGACACACACATGTATGAGGTCGAGCTGCCCCTTCTCCTCCTCCCTCCACCCGCTACCCAGCACTAACGCAGTCATGGCAGTTTGTTCAAATCAGCGCGGGTACTCACTGTACCTGAAAGCAGCGATGTTCGCGAACACGACACGACCGCAGTCACGTCTACTCCCTCCACCCTTCCTACGACAGTTACCGGCCATCGCCCGTAATCACCGTCCACTGCTGCCATCTGCCGGCTCTCGCCGATACTTAACTCGCCAGCACTACGACCTTAAGGCCTTGTTACGGAGTTTTGCAGTGATTTCGAAAATATTTTTTTTTTGATTGCTACCTAATACTCATCAAAATTTCGCTGCACAGTTTTGATACTTATATGTTATAATTTGTAGCTGATTTTTTTTGTAGAATTATACTGAACGGTTTTTTAGATTTCATTACACAAAGTACCACGTTTTTCGTCGTGAAAATAAGCAAAAATGAAGGAAATTATTTTTTGCTGGCGAATGATACATTATTTAAAAAAACGCGTCCACAGTATTGTGCATCGTGTGATTGCACATTGACTCAAACTTTTCCAAAACTTTTGGTTAAAAAATATTTGAGTTATTGGCACCAGTCTGAAAAAAAAAAAACTCGGGAACAAGCCCTTAAGAGTCTTTTGTACGGGTTTCAAATTACTGCGTGTGACGCTTGGCGTGAATCATTTATTCGCAGCTCGCTAAACTGGCGTGAAAAGTTTGCATTGTTTGTTTTATTTCATCCGTATGCTCTTTTTTTGCCGTACACAAGGGTACACACACATTGGAAAATATTAGGCAAGTCATATAAATTACATAATATAAATTTTTTACATATTAGCACGTTGATATTATATAATTCCACAACCTTAATTAATTATGAGCTTCTGAATATTACAAATGTTAAATAACCATTAGTTAGACTATGTCGTAATTAATCTGAAACAAGAAAACAAAAAATAAAAATGAATGGGATAGACAAAAGTGCACTGTTTAGGCCTAATATTAGTACGTATGTAAGTCAATGTATGATTCAAGTACTGAGTAAAAATCACGTAGTATTTATCCTATGGGACTTTGAGAGTGCGTGGTAGATAAATTTACGCTGAACATATAAATTGATTTCTACGCTTTTTTGAAGCCAGTGTGGATAAAATACTCAATGGCAACCCTATATAAGGGTAGTTGCTAACTCATTCGTTACGCGTGATCTCTTGCGCCGCAGATAAATGCACGAGGTTCCGGCGTCGGATATTGTTCCTCAGAAATTGGTAACACTGGAAACAATTTTGTTTAAAAAGTTGCCCAAAATTATTGTCTAGGATTGCAATTGTTTAATTTTCGCAAATTGGCTTCAAGAAACCTACAGTTATAGATAGAGGCACAATTATTTCGCGTATAGATTCCAGGTCAGGTTGAACGTCAATAACGTATACTTCAGTCCTCCTTCCGCGATTAGACGAGAGCAGTTTTAACACACATTTGATAACTGCAAGCCAGTTATAAATTAGGAAACTAGCCGTGGAGATATCACGTGCTACACGTTTGTACTGTTAGAAGCCAATATATATTCGGGTTCAGCCGGTACAAGTATAGAAATGAGAAGGCTAGGCTGTTGCCAGATGGATACACGAAATACTCGTGCCTCTGGTTATAGATTAATGCTTTTAGAGTTGAATTATGTACCGCGCCTCTTAAGCGGTGACTGAAATATTGTGTATTCGGATGGTGTGCAGCAAAGGCAAATGCATTATTTTCGTTTTGCGTTTTAGGAATTTGAGTGGCATTTTCGAAGTCGCAGAAGTTTGGAAAGGCCATTTATAGCAATTCTGGCAGACGCTACAAATGTGTTCCTAAGACGAAAGGACACATTTTAAAAATTATATGACGATTGTTTGAAATGTGTGTTCTTTCTTAGACAAAAGTAATAGGAATACTTTAAGCGGTTTCAGTCTACAACGCCCACCATGCGTTACATGCACAAGGTTCTTTAAGGGTGTTCAAGTGCGATAAAATCAATACTTTATATTTTAATATAATATTATTAGTTTTATAGACGGCACTTGAGTACATTTTACTCTTACGAAACAATTTTACCTCTCATAGTTTTCTCATAACGGTACGTCAAAGTCAAAGTGTGCTTGTTACGCTGCCATGCAAATAGTGAAAACCAACTGACCTACTTAAACAAAATAATTCACTGTGAACTTACATCCCATGAGCTATGCAATGAAACATTAATACAACCCACAACACAATATTTTGAATTTAAAATAAATCGCAAAATTACAGAATATAGTTGCAAATTCAGCAATTTTTTTTAATACAAAAACAGTTCGCGGGATTTTTAAAATTTTTATTTCGTAGCCCACAGTATGCCCTGCTACAGTGAATTATTTCACTTACATAAGTCAATTGGTTTTCACTATTTGCATGGCAGCAAAACATGCAAATTTAGACTTTGACGCACCGTTATGAGAAAACTACGCGAGCTAATAGAGATTCGCATGAGGAAACTGCACTCACAAATATCGTCTACTAAACTAACACTATTTCATAAAAATATAAAAATATGACTTTATAGCACTTGAACACACTTAAGGATCTATACAGCAGGAGTTGGATGCCGCGTTAGAGGCACGAAACAGACAGATGTTAAGAACGAAGCTGTCTCGTACGTCAACAAACCGTGTCACCTTTATGCGCCGGACACGAAAACGCCGTAGAATGTGTTGACTGTTGACTATTTCCTACAGGACTTAAGTAGTTTACTGTACTAGTTTAATTACGGAAAGTGCATAGTTTAATTCAGCGCACTCGTTTCTAATTTTATTTTACAGTTCCGGTTAGTATTTTTACGTAACAACAACGTGGGAAAGCCGTTTTAAGGTAATATGAGGTGGCCCGAAACTAGGTTTCTATGCACTGTACATTTAGAGAAGCATAGTTATGAATGTGTTTTATTTTCGTAGATGAAGATATCAATAAAACACTCATAAGCTTCTCTTAAAAAGAAACACTATTCTATCACTGTGGAACACAGTTCTTGCGCCAGCTGTATAGGGCTCTATATAACGCAGCTTATCAGTGAGGCCTGGCGGAACAAGACCAGGGATAAACACGTTAAGTTAAACAAGGTGGGTCTCAGTACCTGTAAAACACACATCAGTGCCAACACAGACTTTAGAAACTCTCTCGGCGTAGCCCACATTGCTATAAGATCTTTTAAACTAATTTTTAATGCTCTAAAAACTATGAACCATATTATCTAAAGGAGTATTCTCCTCTTGCCGATACAAGAAAGTAAACAATTTTAATTTATTTCTGCATAGATCACATTAAAGTGTCTGTGACACACGTAATGTATTTCCAGTACAAATAATTTTCCTCGCAGGCGCCAGGGTAGCGAGGCATGCACCGAAATTTTCATCACCATTATTTGTACCAGGTATTTTTTTTTCTCATTTTAAACACAAAATGTGACTACATTTGGCTCATATGAAATTTTTTTTATCTCGCATAGTTTTCCGCAATAGCTTGTTTAAGTAAAAATGTTCATGCTTTCACTTTAAGGACTACACTTAAACCAACTGACATATCAAACTGATAAAAATCCACAGTGGATAAGGACGTCACGTTCTACAATGCCACGTTCATAAAAGCAAAGAATATATATTTTTTGTATTTAAATAAAAATGCTAAAATTTAAAATCCAAATGTGAAAAATCCAATATCTTTTTAATACAAAAAATATTTTGTTACGTGTTTTAGCATAGCTGAATTTGTAGCCTACAACATCGTTATTCACTGTGAATTTTTTCAGTTTGGTTAGTGAGTTCGTTTTAGTATCGTCCTTAAAACGGAAACAGTTAATTTTGGCTTTAACGAGCCATTATGCAAAAACAATACAAAGTAAAAAAATTTTAAAAGAGGAAAATTTGGTCACATTTTGTGTCTAAAACAAGAAAAAAATAACCGGTACAAATATATAATAACATAAACATGGTGACGAAAATTGCGGTAGACCGCGCCCATAATGTGGCAGCCTCGGTGAACATATTTCACTTTTTCTAGGACTAGCAGCGTTAAGGACGAGACAGCACCTCAGATAAGACGGAATTACGATGACTTCACTTTCGTGTATCACTTACCACTTTATCACATTCACTTGTGCGTAATACGTAAGCTAGGCAATGAAAAACGTCGTGAGAGAGCCTTTGAAATTAATAGTCAAAGATAACATGACACAATAGAAGACATTAACCCCTCCGAAATGTGGTTGGCCCAGGCGAACACGTGGTATTACTTCTCGTATTACTTTAATATAAAAGCTTGACATCGACAAGCTTTTCGTTAAGTAAAAGTGAACGTAAGTATAAAGTGGCGAGATGGTGATAGGTCCCGTTCATGTGCGATTGTTAAGGTGTTCCCTGTTTACGTGGAAGTTGAAGTATAGTGTACGTGAAGTCATCGTTACTCCGCCTTACGCCTCCCCCTAGCTTCTAGGCGCAAGTCAATGAAGTGGCGTGCAGTCTTCTCGTAGACAACTCACCTCTATGAGACTTTCAGTGGCAACTCTCTTATTTTATGACGTACTGTTAGATATAAATGTGAACTGAGCTCACCTATGCATTTAAAAAACTCTGCGGCATTTTCACGTTCCAAAAACTACAAATACGCCCATTTCCGCCACATTCAACCTCTATAAAATGTGCTTTAAGGGCTTCACCTACCCGCGCGCTCAAGGCTCAAAAGCGACGGAGCGATAGGGTCGACCTTGAAGTGCGCATCAAATGCTGCGTCGCCTCAACGAGCCAAGCGCTGAACTAGCGTGCAAGGTTTCCGCCGAACAGTTTTTACTATTGGACACTAAGCGGTGACCATATAATTTCATTGATGGAAAGTCTGCAACTAAGTTCAGTGCAGGTCGCAACCTGAGTTTCACGTACATCCGGACAGTACATTTTGAAGTACGGAAGTCTGAAAAGGCCGTTTTTAGCCATGTTGGAGGGCTTAGGAACAGTATTTGTAATGAGCATGGCGTCTTAACAATGAGGATCCGATTTCGACTAAAGTTTGTTTTCTTTTCGTACGTTGGCACAATGTGAACACGTGGAGTAGTTCCTTAGAAAAAACCTGCTTACGAACATACTTCAACGCATATGCAGCGTGAGGTAGGCGGCCGCCTAAAGGGCCCGGTCTACCGCAATTTTCATCACCATTTATTTTATTTTTTATTTGTACCATATACTTTTTTCCTTATTTTAGACGCAAAATTTAACTAAATTTGGCTCTTATGAAATTTTTTTTCTCTCATAGTTTTCGCGTAATGGCTTGTTAAAATCATATTTTGCATGTTTCCGTTTTAAGGACTACACTAAAACCAACTGATATATCAAATTTCAAAAAATACAAGTAAATAGACATAGCAGACTACAATGTCATGCTCATAAAAATAAAGAATAAAACTTATTTGTGTTTTTAAAAAATTGCTGAAACTGAAAATAAAAATTAAAATAATTCAATATTTTTTTTAAGTATAAATAATTTTATTCCCTATTTTTATGAGCATGACATTGTAGACTGCAATGTCTTTAGCAACTGTGATTTTTTTGAGTTCGGTATATCGGTAGGATCTAGTGTAGTCCTTAAAACGAAACATGCAAAATATGACTTTAACAAGCCATTACGCGAAAACTATGAGAGATAAAAAAATGTCATTAGAGTTTTAAATAAGAAAAAAAAAATGTCTGGTACAAATAAAAAATGGAAAAAATGGCGATGAAAATTGCGGTAGACTGCGCCCTTAATGAGTAACGGTGAACTTGATACGGCTACACACACGTATAACGTTCTTTAAATACTATTCCTGGGCAAAAATCAGTCATGTGCGATGAACAGTTTTCAAATAATCTGGCAACGGCAGGAACTTTTCACACAGCTCGGCGGACAGGCAGGCAGCCTCCTTAAGGCCTCTGTCTACCAGTTGTTTAGTCAAGAAGATTTAATAGATATTCAGGGTTGAAATAAAGGAAGTTTTACTAGGTTAAATCTTATAAGTAGATCCTTTAAACGAGTAGAGTTATACATATAGTTCTTAAAAAGTTATTTCCAGAAATTATATTTAAATAATTTTTCATAAATTTACAATCGCAAATATATACGCTTGAACATTAACAATGTCAAAATATTCAATATGGCCAAATTCTTAAAAAAAAAAAAAAAAAAAAACTTCTTGGAATTAATTATTTTCACACAGTTACGTCAAAATTTTTTCGACTGAAATGTATGTAATTAATTTAAACATTATTCAGGTGTTTAATTTTATGCCTGTTAAATATTACGCGTTCAAATGAAGGAAAGTATTTTTTATATGTATTTTGAGTGTATTCCCGAGAAATTTGAGATATTTGCGCAAGTTACACCTAGTATATGCATGTTAGGCGTTAAACTGAAGCATCCAAATGTACAAATAATAATTTGTGTAGTTATGGTAGTTTATTTCTTATGATTGTCCATACAAATTAGAAAATCCACAATATTGCTACGTTGGATTTAAAAGTACAATATACCTATTTTTTTTGCTACTGCAATTTTATAAAAACTTCTAGAATATACAGTACCAATCGATGACGGATTTTAAACGGTTTGTGATTGTGTATATCAGAAGTAAATTTTAATAATTATATTTACTTTGAAATATATGTTTTTTGCTGTCTGATATTTTTAAAACGTGGGCTTAAAAATTATGTGCCCTTTATTTCCCATTAAGGATAAAGTATAGTGCATTTCAAAATAATATTTTTCTTGCAACAGTTTCCGAAATGTGTATTTTACTACTTCCGCACTTAATGCTTAAGGAACGTATGACGTCTGCATTTGAGAGGTGAGGACTTTTAAAGGACAATTTTTAACATACAAATTAAGGCCCGTGCAAAATTTCAAAATTACTTTATTTTTATTTCAGGTCAAGCACTGCCATTTAGCTTTACATCCAACAGGCACACAACGCCATTGTTGTGCTGTAGTTTGGTTTGATTATTATTATCGCAGCTAATAATTACGGCAGAGATATGTTTGTTAAAAAGTTTTAAAACTTACAAAATTGTCAACTACTTGTAAACTAGACTATTTCAGACGAATGCTGAGATTGTTCCGTCTCCTCTCCTAGCTACTGTCATTGTACCACGTTGTATTTCACCGTCTATAATGACGTCATTGTCGACGAGACGTTAAGCCCAATAACCTTACCATAGAGCACTTCCTAATATTTAAATTTGCATAATAATTGGAATATTAACGGAATTTTAGAAACGGGGATTATAGTTCATTGATGGTATTCTCATTATTCTTCATAAACATAAAACATATAATTAAAGTTAATTGGTCCATGATTGGTGCAGTAGCGCGCTCACCTTCCACTCGAGGGATCCCGGCTTGTGTCCTTGCATGGCCGAACTGAATTATCGCGTGTGACAATCGTGCTAGAAGATTCCGTTGATCGAAATGTCTTCTCGGGGATCTCCTGTATCTCCCTGTATTTCGTACCATCACTGCTTCACGCTCAAGTCGTATCACTCCATACGAGCGCTGGAAACACTTCTCTTAAGAGTTGGTGCACCTGGTGTGTGAAACGTGCTGCAGCGTGGTACGGGAACTATATTTTCTTGTGTAGCGTATTAACAATATTTCCAATGCGTTTATCTACAAAAGATAACACTTAAAACAGTGTCTCTATGTTTTCAAAAATGCCGACCGCTAATTAAAAACATGATTTCTAAGCTTCTCAAAAGTGAAAAAAAAAAAAAAAAAAACTTTTTCACGTTGCTGTAGCTGAGAAAATATCAACCGTAAACGGAAAACTAAATCATAGAATCCTGCATTGGACTTTACCTCATACTTTCCACAAATAAAATAATTTGGTCATCGCTTAAATTCCCGTTGATAAACGCTTTCTGTGAAGATACTACACGCTAGTTTAGACCTTCGCTCCTAGAGGTGATAATGCGTTTGACGGATGTGTTATATTCGAATTATCGCCTTCCCCGTTTCCGTGCCTCAAACGTAAAAAAAAAAAAAACAAAATATGCTATCGTCCATTAACTCTTAAGTGGAGACCGAAATATCGTCGCTCACTTTATCGCATTTGAGAGGATCTTGGGGGCCGATAAAATATCGCCACATGCTATTTGCACTGACGCAGCACAACGCAAGTGCAGAGCAAGTTAAATGCTTCTTCTATGGCATTACGTGAGTAAAAAATTCAAATGCAGCGCCAGCAGACGCAACGCAGGTGCAAATTTTGCGTAGCACCCATAAAACGCGATATTTAATCGGCCCCTTGGTTCGATTCACGGACCGGCCATTCTGTCTTATCTATTCCCAGCGATTTTCCGAAAACACTCCATGTGAATGTAGTGATGGTTCCTTTCTGCAGGTCATTAAGTATTTATTCCCCGATTTTTGTCTCACTGCTTTTCTAATTGAATTTACAGTAACAGTTATGTATAGAACCGATATCATGGACATACGCCATTGCTTGCGAATGTTGCCGTCGCAAGCAATGGCGTATGTCCATGATATCGGTTCTATACATAATACCAACCCATTGCAAGAATCGTTCAAAGATCACAGTAATAGTTATGTCGAGTCTCTGGCATAATGTTCGGTGTAAAATACGCATAGAACCGTAAATAACTCTTCTGAGAACATAGTTTCTTTCCAGAAAAGGTAAAAAACTATTAACTGTAGACGCCACTTTTTACTTCAGTCCTGTCGTATATCATTAGTGAGAAAACAAATAAAGTGAAAATGGTTAAAAATGACATTTTTAGGCCGTTGGTGCTCATACTCCTGAAGGCAAAGGAGAAAAATACAACCTGGCGTGTGTAGTTCAATCCTTTGGATTTTTACACATGCAACAATGACATACAAATACATATCTAATTTGCTTGCTATTGGATTACAACGACAACGATCGGCTGCGGTCTGTAAGGCCAACTCTAAAATCGCCCACCACTTGCTTCAAAACCTATATGTGCGAGGAACTTAAGGTCATGGTTTTCAATTATTTATTTCATACAATTACAAATAACTCGAATATTTCTTGCAAAAAATTATTTTGCTTCTGTTTGGCTTATTTTGACAACAAAATATGAGATATTTCTCGGCCAAAAATCTAAAAATCCGTTTGCTGTGTTGCAACAGAAAAATGACATACAAACGATGATATCTAAGTGTTAAATCTGTAAGAATGAATTTTTGATACATGTATAAGTTTGCGTTAAAAATATTTTCGAAACAACTGCAAAACTAAATAGTGAGGCCTTAACTGGCGTATTTCTTCCCCATGAGAACTACTCTTACGTCTATATTGAATACATATTGGAGTAAGGGAAACTGATTTAAATTTTATCTTAAACATGTTCTTATCCGTCTGAAATAGAGTGAAGTGAGAAACCCACACTTCCGAGCATTGTTAAAATATAGACAACATTCTAGTTTGGTTTTAAGAGTATCTGGATTTTCCTTAATATAATATTATATGATACGTATTTGAAACATGCTGTTTCTTTTTCTACAGAGTAAATTTTTACTTCTACAAAACAAACCGTTGTACGAATAATCCAGATTGTACCAACAACCAAACTGAAGTGTTGTCCTTATTTTGAAGGAAGTATGAGACCGACAACTATACCTTTTATTTTATTGTAGCCCAGTCGCTAGAGTGGCCTGGAATGTAGAAAGTACGTGTGGAATGTTGTAGAAGCGTCTACCAGACTGAAATTCTCGCAAGAGAAGTCGGTCACCATTCATACTCGATTAATTGTGGCGTAAGAGGTTATGTTTAAAGTCACCAAAATGTTTATTACTAACAAAGTGGGGCAAATAATTGTGTTATATAAAATGGCATCGGAATTAAAACCATACTTAACATATTGTATCTATTTAAAGCATAATTATACCTCTTTTCTCATGTCATTGACACATAAAATGCTATAAAACGTTGAGCATACAGTTCGGATTCTATGTTAGTTATCACATCAATATTGTTTACACTGCACTCCCAAAATCAGTATACAGAACTTGTTTAGTTATTGTACGCTCCGTGTTGACTCCAATCGAATCTCGGTCCAGTCAGAAATGTTGCACCAAAATCAGAAGCTGGCTCTGTATTTAATGACCTCGTTGTAAACTAAAGTGTAAATGTTTCGTCTGGGCTTTAAGTAGCCGCATGGGTGAGCATATTTTGTGAGCTCGAGACCTAGAAGTGCTGGGCCGGTAAGGACGAAACAGCACGGACATCACTCTTCATAATAGCTTCTATGCGCAAGGCACTGAACTGTCGTGGACTCTTCTCGCTGACAACTCGCCTCTATGAGATTTCCAGTGGTAACATTACCATTTTATGACGTTATATTAAAGACATTGGGGAATTGTGCATGCCTTTACATAATTTTAAAAAAATGTATGCCAATATTTATATACCTAAAATAAGCCGCCAAAACACTATTTACGCCATATTCTGCCGCTAGAAAATATCCCTTAAGGCGGCCGCCTACCCCACGCTGCAAACGCGTTGCAGTGTGTTCGTAAACAGGTTTTTTCTACGAATGTATTCCACGTGTGCCCATTGTGCAAACGTACGAAAAGAAAACAAACTTCGGACAAGGTCGGAACCTCATTGTTAAGACACCATACTCATTACAAACGATGTTTCTAAGCCCTCCAACACGGCTAAAAACTGCCTTTTCAGATTTCCGTACTTCAAAATGTACCGACCGGATGTGTGTGAATCTCAGATTGCGACCTGCACTGAATTTAGTTGGAGACTTTTCACTAATAAAATTGTATGGTCACCGCTTAATGTCCCATAGTTAAAACCGTGGGAATCTTGCACGCTGATTCAGCGCTTGGCTCGTTGAGGTGACACGGCATCTGATGCGCACTTCAAGGTCGACCTTACTGCTCCGTCGCTTTTGATCCTCTTACGCGCGGGTAGGCGGCGCCATTAATGACTAGTGGTGTACTTGAAATCGGTGTACAAACGCGTGATGTTTCTTAAATGCTATTCCTTAGCACGTATTCGGCATCGCTGCAGCGAGTATGACAGGAAACGCCCTCATGTATCTGATCCCGAGGATCAACTTACAAATCTTCATCAGGCGAAGATGCCACATTTCCTGCTCAGTCCCTTACGGCCACGGCTCACCATAGCCGTGCAGCCAGTAACAAACTTGACAGGTAGTTGAATACCTCCGTCAGAGGGAGATACGCTCCTTCCAATCGCGGCGGCAGGTAGTAAACCTCACTCATCTAGCAACAGAGCACTCACAGGTTAGCTGTGGGGAAGCACCTTGCTGAGGGCGAGGCAATCCACCTCTACGAAACCACTTCATGGACGAGTCCAGTAAGGCGGGCCAGACCAGAACTCAAGGCCTCGCCATGAAAGTCTACTCTCTCAAGCAGGAGTTCGTTAAACCACTACAGCTCAAAGTCCAACCCGTGATCGGCTGATCACAAGGCTGGGGCTTCCCACTGATCCCCCGAGTTCCTGCGAAACACCATGCATCCGAGTTTTCACCCGAGCAGGTGTCCACCTTCCAGGGCACCAGAACTCCATCTCCAGATCAACATTGCTCGATATCCGCAACGCAGGACACTTGTGCGTGCCTCGGTGGGGACACGCAATCTGTTCGTAGGTAGCACAGTAGGCTGGGGCCTCCGTACCAGCTTCTGTGAACTGGCCTAAGAGAACCCCACCACGGATCTATCCCTCGTGCACAAGAGGGTGCCGCCACTTGCCCGGTCTTCGTCCTCACTCCATTAGCCGTAGTGCAAGCACTACGTTACCAGTTCTGAACACTACTCCTAAGCAGACGTCACTCACGTGCAAGTAGAATTTTTCGAATAATCCGGTTACGGACGAAGCTCTGCTCAAAGCTCAGCGGTCTGAGCAGACAGCTACCTTAGCAGCGAGAAATTATTTTGCGCTGGTGATTTGTAAAGTCACAATAGTACAAAGTTGCACGGGAATAAATGTTGGACATAAAGGATCATAGGAATATACCAGAGGAAACCTCAATTATCAGTGTCATGCACTCACTGATGATGTTTATCCCTACTAAGAAAAAACCGTGATTCCAAAACAATTGTCTTCGTCAAATTCAATAAAATTGTAGTGATACTACCAAGGCATATCGCACTATAAGATAACTGCAGTATGAGAGAATTTGTTGCTACAATAAACAAATTGAGCATTTTCATAAGAAAGATTGTAAAATGTTTTGTTAATCATGTCATTGTTATTGTATGCTTTTATATGTTGTGCTATGTCTACTTCTTATTTTTCTTGTACGCTCGTAGAGCACGTAGTTTTTTCAGTGTGATTAGTTAAATAAATTGAAGAAAACAAGTGAATAATTTTGACAATGCAACGTAGAACACATAATTGCAAACGTCAATATACAAAGTTAGAGAAAAAAATATTTTTAACAATTCTCTAACACGTTATGTGGACACGAGCTTTAATTTTTTTTCAAACTCGTTGTGAGTAAAACACCGTCACTCGCTTAATTTCCTGTTTTCACACAGTTAGGAGTACCCTGTCTAAATTTTTCATTCAAGCTCAGTTAACGAAATAAAAATCAATGTGTCGTATAAACTGCCGACGTAATTAAATTTTTTACTATAGTCATCATAGTCTTTCAAGACTCCCTCCTCAGTTTTACTATAGTTATAATTATAATTAACCTAACCTAAATGCACAGCCATTTAAATCGCCTTCGCCCTTTAACATTTTTAGAAAACAAGTCATAATGGTAAACTGAATAAATAATGCATTACGTATTAGAATTGTTTTGATCTTCAGTGTTTTCAGCTGATTTTCAAAAGAACTTTATATCTTGATAATACTTACTTCCAATACATACACTTCCCACTTTCGTCAAACTGACTTTAATCTCAATGTTTGTTATTTCACTGACTGAAACTACTGACTGTGGCACAGCATTAAAAACATGAATGCATTTAATTATAAAGTGCATTTGGAATACATGAAATCCTTTTTACTTAAGGATGAAAAGTTTTTAAACATCAGTATGCGACTAACGAATACAACAAGTAAAACAATTGAAATTCAATAATCTCAAGACACACTGCGAAAAAAAGTGGCACATAAGGATGTCTTCCGATACAGATTTCTGCTTGGGTCTTGTAAGTGTGTGTGGGTGTGTACGTGTCGGCGTGACTGTATTTATAATTATTCCAAAAATTGTAACAAATCTAACGAATTTGTTAAAGTTGTTTAGTAAAGTAGAATTTTTTTACTATTCGTTTCTTCAGGGAGTTTAATATTCCTAAGTGTTAAATAAGATGTGTTTTTTTAAGAAGATCAAATTATTATACAGTGTATTTTCTTAAAATATATTTGTCGTTGTCCCTTAATTTCCTTAAATAAGATGCTGGCCTTGCCTTGCAAATTTATGCATGAATTAATCGTGAGCACTACACCCGAAGACACACGAGGAAAGTTATCTTCACATTCAGAGGACTTATGAAGTAGTTCCTCACTCTTGGGACGCCCAGCACTCTGTTCTGACGTCACTAATCACCGGCTAATTTCCCATCTTCCCTTTGTCTCGGCTCATACCGCCCTCCGTGTAAAGACACGACAGGAAATGATCCGCCCCATTTAACCACCTCCCTTCCCGTCCTCCTTCATCAGCTTGCAGACACTTCCGCACTTCTGCTTCCTAATCCGGGCTAAGTCCTGCATGACACGGCTGATAACGTCACAACGAAAAAAAATATTCTTGGCAGGGAAAGTCGACAGTGTTTCCTGTAAGATAAGACTGACATTCTTCCCGAGACACCATTGCACTCGCCTCTATCTATACCTGCTTGACATAAAGAAATTTAAATACGCGGAGGTTAGTTACAATTATCTATTTAACTCTTCCAAATTTACAGGAGCACAAGATAAACTACTTCACAAGTGTTTAAGAGAATAAAAAATAACCATACGTGGCAGTGAATTAATAGAGATGGTAGTTACTTGGAATTTTAACTAACTGAAACGATCACTTTCGAGGGCTAACATCTAATAAAAATAAAAAAAAACATATTTGCTTAAATGTTTGCAAGTATTTCTAAATATATGAAAACGCGAGTTACAATAATTTATCTAATTAACGTTTAAGTATATGCACATGTGAACTTAGTCAGTTAAACCTACATTACTATATTTATGTAAAAATCCAAGGCATTTACTACTGTAACTAACTAATATTTTACAGACTGAGTTTATTAGTCAGGGCCTGAACTTAAGGGTACAATGTTTCGATCTGTCAGGTTGTAATCAATGCACGGAAAAAATATCGTGACTTAAATTTTGGACAATGAAGACTCCAAAAAATTGTACATTATTCCTACGGTTTCAACTGGTACATGCTACCTATGAGCCAATAGCAAACCTACTAGTAAATGAGGACCGAATCTCGTCCTTATTTGTCTGAAAAGAGACTGGCAGGTCAGTTGTGTAACAGCTCACAGACAGAGTTCTGACACTCAGTACTTGAAGACACTGGAAGATTGTGAACACATTTTAGTCTCCAACAAACTGTAGTACAATTTCCCAACTATTATTTTATTATGCAATTTGTGACACTGATGAACAGTTTTGGGACAATTCATACTTGCCCTGAGCTTAAAATGTACACTTCTATCAGTGACGGTTGAAGAGCGTAACAGTCTATTAAATTATCGATAGTCAGTATCGATACACAACGATCACATTTTAACAAAGAACGTTGAACTCTAACAAACAGTCAAATTTTCAGGCGTTTTTATATATATAATCTTTAAGACAGGGAAGATTCTCCTGCAGGTAATTGTGTATGTAATGTTTGCTGTCCTTATTTGTTTTATATAAAACAACTTCTAATATTGGAAATCCTTATGTTATAACATGCAGTCGTGACATACTAGCAGTTGTTACTAAACTCAACAAAATAACCCGCACAGTTGATACCTGCACAGTAATTGTTCTAAACGTATCTAGATCATCATCGAATACAATCTGATGTCAACAAGTTTGTATTCGACGGTTTTCTAGATAAGTTTAGAAATGTTGCATGGTAGGATGGAAAATAATGTTGTCATATTTACACATTGACAGTTTGAAGTGTGATCAAATGCTACGGCTCAACATCGAAATGTGATATTGTCAGTGACCTTGGCGCATTTAAACGGAGCTTGAAACTTAAACTTCAACATCTCTTGAAGACTGGGTTGATACACTTTAAAATTGACCGCCGTCGTCCTGTCGACATAGTGCCGATCGGGCCGTTCTTAGCCGCCAAAGTACTTCGCCGTGGAATGAAATAACTATCCAATCGCCTCTCCGTTCACCGCTTGCCATTATGATGTATGTTTACTTTTTTGCTGTTCTTGCAACTGACCCACAATATTCAGCGATTATGTGAGAGACTTTAAGAGCGTTAATGTCGGAAAAAATTATTTCCTAACATTAGTTTGAATTAGTGTTAGTTTTGTACACGTCACTTGCCACTTGCGAGCATTATTTTCCTCTTAAAAATATTTTTAGCTATGCCAATTTTCCCATAGTGATATATAAAAATCAAAATATGCATGTTTACTTGATAACTATTACAAAAACCAATCAACAATGTAAAATTAAATAATTCACATTGAAACTACATGTCATGAGCTACGACTCAAAACATATACAAATCTGTTACAAAATATTTTGATATTTCAATAAAAATTGCTGAAATTAGCTAAAAGTTCAAAATATCGGTATATCTTTTAAGTATTTTGCAATGAATTTTTATGTACACTACACGTAGCCCGCGACCACGGACGTAGAAGAACAGGTCTGGACACTCGCCTGGATATTTGACCCCCTTGATGTTTGGCTGTAGTTCACCAAGTTACCGAGAATACTGTGTTTTATTGGCGCTGATGTTACGGCGGTCGGACTAAACTCCGCCCACTTCCTTTCTGCTAAGATAAACAATTTATCAAAATGTATTTTTTATCAATTTATGAAATACTTTCTTCGCTCACAATTTTAAGAAAAGGCTCCAGCAATCTTTATTTACGTTATAAATTTAACAATGGAAAAAAGTGGATGGAGTTTGAGTCCGACCGCTCAGAAAACAGCGCCAAAAAGTACGACATTCTCGGTAAATTGACGAACTACAGCCAAACAACAAGGGGGTCAAGCAAAATACATTGTTAGATAGGCGAGTGTCCAGACCTGTTCTTCTACGACCGTGCCCGCGACATATATTTCGATGTGAATTATTAGGTTTTTTGATAGTCTTTTGTTTTCGTGGTTGACATGAAGAAAACTAAATCTCATTTTGACTTTGAAATGCCATTATGGGTGTAATGGCTGAACTATTTTTTTTTTGTAAGAGAACAAATACCCAATCAAAGGCTACAAAATTTACTCTTGACATACAAATATAACATTTTGATATTTTCCCACTTGAACACCCTTAAATATAGGATTGTTTCACGAACAACGGAGTCGGGAGTAAAGCTAGTTCATCGTCGCTATGGTCTCCAACATACGTATTACATCAGCGAAAACATTCTGATAACTGTTGTGTTGGCATGCATGCGTTACGCACTCCGAGGTTTTGAACCGCGTTTTGTTTCCTGTGCGGAGATCGTACCAAATTATGAAATTGTGTTATAGAGAGTGAATGAGACAATACATCCCAGGAAACTGTGAATGACCATAGTTATCCCAGTGATTTTACACTGATTCTAATTGTTGAAACTGTTCCATCGTAAATAAACGAATAAACAACATATTTCATCAGCGAAATAAATCCACAGATTGAATATTACATTTTCACTTATTGCAAACGTAACGAATTTGTTTTTAACTTGATATATAAAAACTTGCACAATTTTACTTTAGATGTAATTCAGCGTTTTTATAATACACCAAAGTTGAAAATAACGAAATAATATCAGCATGTTTCGAACCAGCGGCCTCCAAAATTTCACGCCATTGCCTTACGAAACTTGAACGATTATTAAAGTAGCTGCTATTTAAGAGTGTGTGGTAGATAAATAAATGCTAAAACATCAATTAATTTCAACGCTATTTTCGAAGCCAGTATGGTAAAATATTCAAATGACAATCCCAGATAATAGTATTTGCCAACTTTATGAGTAAATATTTGTCTAGAATTACTAATTTGTTACGCGTGATCTTATTCACCGCAGCTAAATGCACGAGGTTCCGACGTCAGAGATTGTGCCTCAGAAGTTCGTAACACTGGAAACAATTTTGTTTGAAACGTTGGCTAAAACTATTGTCTAGGAATGGTATTAATTAATTTTAGCAAATTGTCATCAAGAAACCTACAGCTATAGATTAATGTTGTTAGCGTTGAATTATGTACCACGCGTTCTTAGTTTTTATTGTCATAGTTAATCTATTTTTACTGTTTTCTTAGCAGTAAAATAGTTGGTTATACTAAAGCGTTAATTAATTGACAAAGCAGCAAAACTACATAGTGACTCAGTGAGCAATGAAGCAGAGCTGAATGATTCTAAAAATGAACTTTTCACAACAACCATACAACAATAATACTTATTACTAGGTTTACATACTCTAAATATTATTGCACATTTAGGGGAAATTTATCAAAACACACAATTACCTTTGAACAACGAGCAAATAAAAATTAGTTGTACCCTTGCTGTGTAAATGGGGGCCGAAATTTATTACATGAAGACTGGTGTCATTTTACATCGTTCATATACCATTTTAGTTAGATATTTAAATTGTAGTTTTAAAATAACAGATTTATATTAATAACATTTTTGGGATTAAATATTGAATTATGTCTACTAATAGAGTATATTATCCTAAACTGCTGTTTTCTCACATTTTTTTCAGTAATCATTGACAGAGCAACAAATTCACCGGTGAAAAACCTTGCTATTTTTTGAGCCTGTGAAAATTCAAATGATTCTAATTTAGAGTGCAAAAATCAAACTGAAGGGTGCATCGCGGGATTCAGTAATAATTAGTAGAGAACTTACGTACATACCTTCATCACAGTTATATTTGGAGACACAGTTCTTAGGACACCCATGTTTACTGCCTGTGATTCATCGCGAAGATGTGCCGAGTGTTTGTCGAGCTTAATGGTGATGTAGATATTTATGTAACTTTTTTATCTCCTTTAATTTTACAGTTAATGATAGAAACTTCATATTCATGTTTATGGCAAAATAAGATATATGACTATATTTAACATTCAAATAAGTGATTCGCCTGTAAACAGCTACTATGACATTTAAAAAGAACACAAAGCATTATTAATAAAATTTTATGCTACCACATCGTTCTGACGTCATTTTTTAACCTAGTCACATAAGTGGCTATTTATTATATTAGCCTATAGACCGGCAGAGAGCATATTATGCTCTGTGTAGGAGCTTAATGCTGGCTCCACATATGTATGCACAAATACCGTGTTTTTTGCTGAAACTGTATCATGAAGGTTTGCTATCAGTAATCTCACACTTACATAAGTTTTTAAATAATTTAATGATGTATTTTTTCTTCAAAATGGGGGAGGATTTTGTATCGAAAGTTTTAAGGAACACCAGATGCGTATGTTGTTTTTTGTAAGTTACTTTTGAATCTACTACGTACTAATCAGATTTACATGCACTACTATTTTGGTCTATATATCAGAAAATCATTCACACTGTAGTTGGCGTAACAATGTATTATTTCAATGCACATTTCCAGTTCTTAACATTGGGTGGGGAGATGTAAAGCATAGTTGATAGTCATGCAGTATTTAATGTGTAGGGTGAAAAAATGTACGTCACAATTTCCATCCTAAATTGGAGAGGGTTGTTTTATTGACGCTTAATAAGTATAAAACTTGTTCCAACGAACAATTAACTTGAAAGCTCAATACAAGCAGTTCGCTTGTATATTACTTAATATATGGCTACAGCAGTGAATCGTGATGAAAGGGTTTTAAGGCTTGTACTATGAATTCAGGATCGGATTTACCGGCCTAGCTACAGGTGCCATGCTGGAAGCTGTAAGGAGAAAATTGATTCATACCGGAAAACATATACATTATTAAATCTAATATTTTCCTATTGCTACAAAGTCCTGTTGTGTAACCAATAATATCTTAGCAACTACCGCACATTCGTTCGGCTTAAATTATTTTTTTCTTGCTATTATAGTAACGTATTTTATGCAGTCCGCAGTAGTTAATAAGTATTTAAACATTAAGATTTACGTTCTATTTTGTACTCCATTCATGAAAGTAATTCAGTGAAAGGCACAACAATGTTGATAACTTCATAATCACCGTCAAGTAAAACACAAAGTGCGATAATGTGTTTCTTGTCGCAAAGTAAAGTATCGAAACTGTGTGCGCAAGTGATAAAGAAATCTCTGTTTATGAATTCATACTAGATCCAACGAAGTTAATTTAAATAAATGTATATTTATTTGACTAGAAGTTTTATAATTGCTTTGAAATTAATTGCAAGTCTTATTATATAACCGATAGTGTTTCATCGGACTATTTAAACATTCATACACAACACGAAGAGAAAACCACGCGAAAACCAGTTTTTCTGATACATGACTGACAAACTAAGAGGAATAAAATAGAAAGTTACCAATAAAAACGAACAAATGTGTGCAACTAGTTTAAAAAAATTCTCTTCAAAATACAGAGAAAGCATTCCAAAATAATCACAGGACGAAACATATGGGAAAGACTCCCGATTCCTGTTCTCGTAGAAAATTTTACGTAGCTCTGTGTGTTGACTTTGCTATTGACGAGACGTAAAGCCCGTTGAAAAAAATAGACGGCCTTGAGGTATGAAAATCTCAATTCATTGCTTCGTAGTTAAGCTAAATTCTACCCAAGAATAATTTATTTCATTGACACTGGAATACAAGGCAGACAGCAGTAAATGTTAATATCTCAATACTCAGGCTGCATATGGCTCGCTAAGGTGATATACTTATAGCTGCAAGTATGTTTCACATTTGCTTTACCGTTTAACCAATTATGCCGTGAGACAAGTCAACAAGATACGCTTACCCACGAAATGTGTCATTGAAGCATCTATGAGTACATTATAATGTTGAAATTGTCCTGAGATGAGCTAAGATATTAGGGTACTGATAAAAATGGTAAATAGAGGGAGTTTAGTTTTTTGGTCATACTCTATTGCGATTATGTAAACGTCGGTCAAAGAAAGCTGAATATAAGTAAATAGAAAAACTTGAATAAGCAGAGTGTATGCTTTAGTCAACAGGCTCCATACGAAGCGTAAGATTCCTTAAATGATAATCTAGTTAAATAAACCAAGGCCAGGCGGATAAGAAAAAAATAATAAAAAGAAAGGAATCTAAGACACCATTCAGGCAGATATCCCTGGTATGAATCCTGTTTTGGCAAAAAGACAAATAGGTAAAATACACGAACCACAAAATAGTCATAAAAACACTACGGTGAGACAAAACAAAACACGATAGATAACAGACACGAACAGAAAAACAACATGCGACACAACGATGCGACGGAACGTATCACAGTTTTTTATCCACAGAGAATAAATGACGTTTCTAGAACTGGAACATGTTGCCGTGATCAGGCAGAGACTCACAAGTCTAGAAGCATCATTCTCACCCGTGTTATTTGACCCTACGTGTCTCTACCTTACATCTACACCGCAATGGAGTAAATAAATTAAAGTTAATCCAGGAATTCACTCCCATTGCATCACTCTTTGAAATATCGTTGTATGGTGAGTAAAATCCAGCACCAGAAAATAAACAGAAATTCACAACTAACAACTGTAAATGTGAAAGGAACTCAAATTATACATACATGAAAACGTATTTTCATAACTGTTTATGATATGCATGTGTGTTCAAATGATGGTCAACTGAATTTTGTTATATTGTTTTAAAAAGTTTCCTTAATCAGAATAAACGTTAGTCCGTACTTCAGTTAATATATTGAGACAAATATAATTGTTTTGAGTGTGATACAAAATTTTAACCATTACCTTAGACAACAGTTTCCATTTAACAAATATTATGAGAATTGCAATTTTTCTCATGTCCCGTAAGTGAAACCATTCTGAAATTTCAATTTTATAATTCTGAACGGGGCAGATCAAGACATCTTCTTAAGTTAAGTTCGACTATGTGGTATTTCGCCAGAAATTAAACTTCATTTTAAATTTAAAAACGGTAAATACCAAATTATAATTCTAGCCACTTATGTACAGAATTATTTTGTTCCCGGGAAACATACAAAAAGCGCGGTAAAGAGGAAACAAAAAAAAGCCACGTGCATGCAGTATTGACGGTTGAAAATTTTTCAATAAATATTCGCCGTAGCTCTCCGACTACAAGCGTTTACATGCAGAGCCAACACGAGGAACAAAATTAACACTTGCAGGAAAATCACGCAAAAAAAAAAAATAATAACTGAATGATGCTGGTATTCCGAATAAAATTATTGCAACAAAATATTTACAAATAGAAAATAACGTGAAAAATTAATCACAGAAATCTGAATAAACTTTCAAGCAAAATTCGAACATAAATCTATTAGGCGTACCTTTGGTTACTAGGGAATTACATCTAGTTTAATTGAACCCAAGAGAAAAAATAAGATTGTAAGTAATTTATGACCTAGGTGGTTTGAAAAAAAATTCTGTGTGTTGTTCAGTATCAATGTATTTTTATTTAGTAAAACTGTGAAAGTTATATTGTGAGGACAAAATGTTTGAATGAAGTCAGACACAAACACAGGTTGAATATGAAGAGATAAGAGTATCAAGTACAGCACAAATTCCTGTCACGATTGGAAGTAAAACGGTTTATATAGTTAGCAACTTGTAAATAGTTAACAACACTTGACGATAAGTTCTTGGAGATGAATGTATCGGATCACTGAAAAAAAAAATTGGTTTCCCTGACTAAAAAATAACTATCGTCAATATTATTTTGGTTGTAATTAAATTAATTACTGTTAAAATACCAAACGTAACGTTGAAGATACTACTGGAATTTATTTACTTCGACAGTAAAATTTTGTTGATATATTTTGTTTTACATGAACTTATATTTTGTTGGTAACAATACATTTTTTTAAGTGTATTGTTTAATAATACGTGCTTCTGATTTTTCTGAAAATATGTGTTCCTCCTAAACAAACGAATGCCAGTTTGCGTATACGAATTTTATTTACTTGCTTACTTTTTATTTAAGTCATATGTATCTTGCTACACCGATTTGATAAATTTGACCACTTTACAAATTCTATAAAAAAAAATTGGTTATTGTGATGAAACATGTACGTTAAAGTCGTTCATCTATAAGGACGTTTATTTGATATATCGGTGCGTTCCCATTTAACGCTAAAATAATTGATGAATAAGAAAAGCATAGCTACTACTAACGTGGTGGTTAGAAAACGTGTATAAAATATTAAAAGTGTAATATTCATGTTCTATGATATAGTTAGGGTATGTTGAATGCATCAAGATAGCCATAATTATTAAATATATTATACGACGTACACGTGTAGGCATATCATACGAATTAGTAACCTAGGTTTGGATTGAGTTTCTTAATGATAATGGTGTGTGGTTCGCGAGCTGGAGGTCGCAGGTTGAAGTCCACGTGCATATGTGAGCTCGTTTATTGTTTTTAATTATTGCACGCAAATATTATTTATGTGACCTTTACTGTGCAAATAATTTCATTTTCATGATCAGAACAAGTCAAATAACTGACATCTCATACACTTCAGTGTTTGATCAAACACATGTATACGTAATATCTGTATGGTGTTATTAACAAAGCAATTTTGTAAAACAGGAAAAATATTTTAAAAGTATTATTTGGTTGTGTTAAAGCATACATTTAGTTACATGTTTCGAAACATATGATTTAGTTGATTCAAACAAATTGATTTTGATTTTACGATATTATTTTCTCAGTGTATATAAAGTTTTCCATGGTGACTAAAAGCAATAAAAAACAAGACACATTCTGTGATCATGAAACATCTTGATTATTTTATGGATGCACGTTACAGATTGAATTTCCTCAATACACTTAATTTTCAGTAAGAATTTCCTTACTGTACGTTAAATTGAATTTTTCTTGTTTACTACGTGATATTTGTCTCGAACAGAATCTCGTTTGATTCCTTTCACTTCATTACATTTTGTAGCTACTTAAGATCAAGTTATGTTAATACTATGTAACATATGTCACAATACAAAACAAAATTTATAGTATAGTTGGTGAAATGGACATGTATCTCAGGTCCTATATAAAACAAAATATGCCGAGAACTAAAATCATCGACTGAAATAGCATTAGACCTCTACAAGATATAAAAGTAGTGCTCACTTAAATATGTCAAAATTGCTTTGTATATTTGGAACAGAGTAAATTTAAAAACAAGCATTGATTTTTGTTACTAATATGAAAATACAAAAACAATTTAATCTGAGCTACGGCTCAACAAATAATAGAAACTCTTTTATGTCTACATATACATAAATATAAATAAATATTAATATTGTATATAGTATTATGAAAAATGGGATTTTACAAATTTTAGTATGACTACCTTAAGCAGTAGCGTCAAACCTAAAATTATAAAGCAGAGGTTAAGAAAAATATGTGAGTTCGCCCAACTGACTACTAACGTAATTTTCAGCACATTTGTTTGGAATAAATGTGTTTCTATAATATCAGTCCGGTACTATACTTTCCAGTTAGCGCTAGGAATGAATTTCATATGTTTGTTCTAATAGTGTAGAATCTAATCTGCCTGGAAGTTATTTAAATTAAAAAATCTTATTTTGATAAGCTGTATTTATTTTTAAATCTGGAATCAAGAAAAAGGAAATCAACTCACAGAGTAATTTATTTTGTGATAATCATACCAAAACGAAGAAGGTTTATCCGAAACAAATTTTATCACAGGAAAAGAGAACAGTTACAATGAGTCCCATAATATATATTTATTTTTAGATTTCTTTCGACAGTCATTTATTTCGCAATGGAGTATGTCCAAGCAAATAAGTACAGTGATGCATTCCCATTGCACAGTTCTTTCAAAGATCATAAAAGGTTAAGCTGCACATTGTAAACTATGACCTTCAATAAATTAGGTCCAGTCAGCTGTAGGTTGTATTCACCCTGCTTAGCTCCGTCCAGTGTTTGTATTTGACACATAACCATTCCTTGTATTAACATCAGAAGTATCGAGCACCTAGTCATGTTTTTTTGACTAGCGAGGAGTAAAAAATGTATGTGTGAATACGATATCCCTAAAGCGAGATTGTCTGCCGGATGTTGTAGGTGCGGGGTGATAGGGGAGCGAGCAAACCCAACTACGCCTTCACTACGCTCTGGGTCGCTGCAGGCTAGCGTGGGATGACAGTCGTGTATTATGTATGCGAGTGTACATTGCCGTGCCGCCAGGTGTGGGGTGCAGTGGGGACTGACTGCCCCTGCGGAGGTAGGCCAGCCGCGCTCCGCTCCTGAACGTCTGGCGGCCTAGCTGCTACCTGGTCAGGGGTCGCCTCGCGTCACTCTTCGATCCCAAACTCACTTTGCAGTTAACACACTTTACAAAGTTTTTCTTTAGTAACTCCTAAATCCACATAATTTTATAATTACATAAAATCACAGAATAACGTACTTGCATCCATACGACATTTTTGTTGCATAGGAATATTGTAAGGGTAATATGCTTCAAAAAATTAATGTCCAGCAAACTATATTTACGGTCGTGTATAAACCATAGTCTGGTATGTTGATTCAAAATTGCTTACTTGTTGACTAGCAAGTGTTTGCTCAACAATTACGCAGGATTAAAACCATTTGTTATAAACAGTGTGTTTTGGAAATCTAACTAAAACTTAAGTACTGATTATTTTTATCTTCTTGAACAGGTAATGTAGAGATTTTTTCTAACAAGACATATATCATCAAAATTCAAATACATATATATTTATTTTCCAGCTAAACGCATTATATATTTGAGATAAAACACTGTTGCTAAAGTTGACTTAAAATTCGCTTTAATATCCGCAAATTAGTTATGTTTACGTGTGTTGAATGCAAAACACAAGCTCATTTAAATTATGTCTCAAAATAAATATATAAATGAATGCACGTCATGTTGACAGACGGAGGACAAAACTAATATACTTACTCTATAAACCATCGTGCATGATAGAATATTAAACAAGTATTTTGTTAATTCTTCTCAGTTTGATGACAAAATTGTGTAATTAATTTATTATAGACACAGAATGAATAAAAATGCAATACTAGATCAGGAATATGATTTGAGAACTTCAGTCTACACATCTATGTACAAAAGAGAACACTGACTGACCGACATATGAAACTGCAGCCCAAACCGCTGGACCTAGAAATGTGAAAAATTTTGTGTGGGTTCCCTTTAGGTCGTAGGCGAGCAATAAGAAAAGATTTTTCGAAAATCGTCTACCAAGGGGTTTAAGAGAGGTTAAATATATTTTTTTTTTTTTAAGATTCGTCCACATAGCTCGAACCCAACGGCCTATCGTCGTGAATATTATTTCAATGGATAAAAATAATGCATATTAGCCAATTATTCAAGGGTTTTTCGAAATTTAACCTTTAAGAGGTGAAAAGATCTGAAATGTGTTTTAAATTAATTATCAACATCTCTCGAACCCTTTAGGAAAAGCAGTTGCTTTTCACATTAAATTATGCTTACGTGAATACACAAAATATATTACTAGGATTTTTCTAAATTTTACTCCCAAGGAATAAATAGAGAGAAAAGGTATTTTTCATTCATCGTCTGTACAGTTCGTACCCAATGGTATATCATCGCGATTATTGCTTCAATTATATACGCATACAAATTGCTAAGAGAGAACTCCAAGACGTTTCGAAATACGATAGTTAAGTGGGTGAAAATACGTGAAATGTGTTTTCAATTATTTCTCCATAACTATCGAACCAGTCGAGACATTGCATTGTTATTTGCTTTAGAATAATGCGTATGTAGATACCCAAAATAAAATTTAAGGTCGAATGAATAGGCTGTTTCAAAAACCTCTTAGTCATATTGTATCGTAGATGAATCACGAATATTGACAGTCTTATCTCATATTTTTTCATTAAGTGTTTTATCTCACCTAGTCAAATATTTTATATGTAAATTTATGATATATTTTTCAAAAACCCTGAAAGTACACTTATGGTATTCCTGCAGGAGGATGTAGTATCGGCTTTTGTAAATAAATATTATATTGACAGAATATCCAATGAATCAATGCACATAATATTATTAGTAGTGAGAGCACAAGTTTAAAAATGTGTAAACTATTACTACGCTCTACTCTCTTCACGTTCCTAATGTTATATCAACGAGCCCATATATATAATATTCTCTCGAGACTATCTCGGTTTATGTCTACTTCGACACACACCTCTATAACCATGGCATCCGATGAACGATTACAAATATATCACTGTAAAGGAGAGCCTGAAGCTTACGATTATAATCTTTGTCACAGTCAAATACATACTCGTTTCTCTTTAAATTGTGACATAACTCTGACGAGTTATAAAATAAAAGCGCAAAAGTGTTACGACATTTCTGAATACGAAACTAATTTCATGGATAAAAACTGCCACCATTATGCTACCAAAATTAGTTTTTTGGAATACTTATTTTTAAAATCCTCCACACAAGATATTTCATACGCTCAATTCTTCTTGTGGATATGTTTAAAATCAATCTAAATTTCAAACTTTTTATAAATAGTTGAGTTTTTCCTGAAAACATTATCTATTACACATACATACAGGAAATTATTTACTATACGCCTTAAATTTTCAAACTTTACAGTGTAACAAGGACTGACATCTAAGTCAGTATTTCCTCTCAACAAAAGAATAATTTATCTTTAAAATTTTTGTATACAGTTTACTGTTTCTACGCAGGAAAAACAAACTAGCAAAACAAGAAAATCTGGCATTTCTCGCGAGCACTCTACGTATCATGCCGACTTTGTGAACCTAAGTTGCATTAACAACATTTTTGAAATTGTATGCGGAGAGTTTAAAGTCTGTGTGGTGCGTTTTTATTACACGCAAAGTGTTGTTTTTTTTACCTTACAACAAAAAATATATCCAATAAATAGTTACGCAGTTATGTTGCGTTTTATGCGTACTTAACAATTGGCTTCTGGATTGTGCTCAGGGAGGTTGGGGCACACATGTTAAGCGGTTGTCACAACAGAAACACGCGATATGCTCGACGCTTGTCAGCAGAGATGAATTCCTACTGCGTCTTTATATTAGAGCTATGAAATATCACCGCCCGCTGGCGACACGAACTTCTGCTGCTATCTGTTATCTACAGAAATAATTTGGTACCTGTAGTTTATTTTACGAAACATAAGTGCAATATAAATAAATGGTAATCTGACTATTCTCGCTGCAGTAAGAAGTGGTTATATTTTCTACCGAAAAATTGTAAGACAAATATGCTGCAGGCGGTTCGAGATAAAGAGAGCACTCAAAAAAGCCCCGCAAAAGTTCTGTTTTCAGCCAATTCGTATCTTTCCGCACGTAATGGCTAGCCACGTGAAGCTTCTAACTTTTCTTGGCACGTCACTTGATGTTTGAGCGTGTAAGTTAACTAGTGCAGTTGCTAGGAACCTTTATAGTTTGACAATAAAGTGTATTAATTATATAAAATACAAGTACATCGATATAGGTTGATTTTGTTTCAGTATTGTCATAATGAAATAAGAAAATACACGGAACTATATATGATAACTTTGCTGCCAACCGTACAAGCAGTAAGGGAATTATAGTTAATGTTACACAATGTGCAGGAACGGCTAGTGATATTTTTCAAAGGTTACATTTTTAGTACTCACTTTATATCGAACGAACTCTAGTAGCTTTTCAACAAACTTTCACGATAGATTACATGCATTTAACCATACACGAGTGTTTTTAGTAGAATGTCAATCGTTTAAAATTGTTTTTATTCTGACTTGAATAGCAGGTGTACGAACTTTTCTTCTAATTCTTTGCATGCACAGACTTCGATGAGCGTCAAATTCACTGTCAGCCCTTGTGAAGTGTTAGTCGCTAGCGTCAAAGCTCTTATTGGCTGAGCGTCATGTCGCTCCATTGTTAAAACCGTTTAAGCACGATGTGCCCCAAAGTTCAAACACAAGACAGCTGGGCATCGGCAAGTAGGCCGCCTGAATTAGTTTAGTAACCGGAAAACTCGGCCTAGAAATGACAATATTTAACATGAAATAATACGACAGTAGTATCCCACACTACAGCAATGATAGGCCTACGAGTTGTCACACACCGCATGATATAGGTTATGTAAGGTTGCCAATGATGTCTGTCTTCGCCATATCGTCACCAGGATCACTACATCAAGATGCATCGGGACGTCTAGATATGTTTGCAGAGTGACAGTGGCATTACATTGCGTCTTCTATAACTATTAAGGGGTATGGAAAGGTAATATGTCGAGCGAACAACTGGAATACTCATTTGTCGATCAAATCTAAACCACTCATCATAATTTGATGTGATTTTTTTTCGATTAGATATTCTATTAGTGGGCGTTTATTTATGTAACACTAGACGGTAGTATGCTTTGCTTTCGATTAAAAAATTAAAACCGTGTTCAGAAAAATATGAGGCTGAAACCACAAAATCCATAAAAATGGAAAACTGTAATGTTTATAACTTTCAGTACGACAGTGCCTAGGACTCTACGATAACCGAATTTTAAAAAATATTCTTCACCTTTTAATTTTAAATTAATTTCACTCTTCGAGAACCTCTGCGCGAGGGGTTTACGGATGTTAAAATTATTTCAAAATCAAAAAGCAAATACTTTTGAATTTCGGTTGTTATAGAGTGCTAGATGTTATCGTACTAAAAATTATAAAATTAAAGTTTTTAATTATTATTGATTTTGTGGTTTCAATCCCTTATTTTTCTAAATACAGTTTTCAATTTGTTACTCGAAAGCAAAGCATACTACCGCCTAGTGCTGTATAAATAAACGTCCACTAATAGAATATCTACTCGGCAAAAAAATTCCATAGAGTTATGATGAGTAGATTAGATGTTATCGATGATTGAATATTCCAGTCGTTCGCTCGACATCTTACCTTTCCATATTCCTTGAGGTGGGACTGTCAACCTAAATAAATTAAGTAATTATATCTTTCAACCTTGCGAGCTGAAAAACCGTGTTGTATTATGTAATGTATATTGTAGCATAAAGTTTTTAAGTAAGGCCTTGAGAGTTTTTATAGCGTAGCACCTAAACTCGTAATAACTTGTTTTCACATCCAGAGTTGCATACTAATAGTTTTACGTAATTCGAGAATATGTTTCTACGTCTCTCTGACCCTCAGTTTTTTTATATTAATGACGTTACCCCCCTGACGTAGATCAGTAGGTGTACTTGTCGATCACGGTCTAGACATACTTTCCAAGTTGCTTTTCGCAAACTATAAGTTTCAAAAGTAAGTTTATTGAGTACATGGTGTATTTACCATTTGAACAAAAACAAAAAATCATCTTTGTTTACTTCTGACAATTGACTCGTAAATGCTATGTACTGTCTGCTGTTCCGCCCGGGTTTAATCACGTGAGTGTGTAATTCGAGAACGGATTTATTCTCATTTACTTTTTTTGTAATGACCATGGTGCTGCAGGAATTTTAGCATGTTGCGATCATGACTTTCATTTTTCGTTTGGCAGCAGTTGCGGTTGTTTTCAACCCGGGAAACTGTTCTCCGCCTTGAAAATATACTCCTGTGGTCTCTGCAGGCATTTCTCTGATCCCCGGGTGCAGTATTTTTATTAGTTTCGTACGTCTTTACACTGGCTCTTTGCTGCGGCGTGGGTTGCAGACATCCAGGCTCCTTTATTGGTTCTGGCCATCTGTCAGTCTATTCTGTATTTTATCTTCGTCTTTACATCGTCTGCTGTGTTATTGCTTTCAGTATTCTCTCTGCTAGCCGTACAGTTCCACTCCTGTACTGAGATTCTTGTATTGAATCAAGGCTAGTTGCTCACGTCGAAGTACATCAATATTTGCTATACAAAATGAATTTAATTATTATTGGTTTACGCCTATGTTTATGCTGGATTATTAAAAGTATATGTACGATACAAACACATTACTTATTAACTGAAAATTTTAAAAAAACCTCACATACATTTTGGCATTATCTAATATTTTAGAATAGAAAAAATGTCACTGAATTATGTGCTCAGACAAACTGCTTGTTAAGTGATGTGATGCTACATTATTAATGCATTCCATATCAAAAGCAGTACACTAAAAGTGGTCTTTGTTAATGATTCGTTACAATGAGTTAGCCTTTAAAGCCTGTGTGATTAACCTAATTTATAGGTAATGTGGTCGTCTGCTTCATTATGTGTAGTAGTACAGTGGTATATTTCCTTATTGTGCCCGATTCGACTCCCGGGTCTTTTCAGTATATTGTCTCGTAATTAATCGATTATGCTATACCAACCATTTTTGTTTCTATTCGTAGTCTTGTTTCCAATCCACCCCATAACGTTTCACCCACTATCTTGTTATGATCGTCGAAAGAGGTATTTAGTGGGAGTGCATGAATTCATGTAGTTTCTTGGACTTACACTACAGCGATGTAGATTTCTGGCACAGAAAACAGCAGAGGATAGGAATACGCAAACAAGCAGAGTAAACTTTAGTTAACAGAATACATACACAACATAAAATTATATAAATGGAACCGGGTCAAATAAAACAAGGATACCCAATTAAGAAAAATACGACCGAAACAAAACCAGACACCACCAATAAAGACAACTCATGTTTCAGGTCTGCTTTTACGAAAATACAAACAGGTAAGGTATGCATAAAACACAATAATATACGACACCTTGATTAGACGAAACAAAACACACTAGTTTTCCAGGCAGAAACAAAAAAACACGTTTCGGTACTGGACTCTTTTTCCCGTCTTCAGGCAAAGACACATTGTCCGGGGACACGGTTGTGACTAATGAGGCTGGATACCATGGATATTTATCGATATAAAAACTAACTTTTCTCAGACAGTGGTAAGATTATCTCGAATTGGTTGTGGTGGATTGAGTGATTGCTGTATTTTATTTTGCTTCAAAGTTCTTCTCTTAATCAATAGGATCAACGTATTTTTTTTTAAATTTAATGCTCTGATGACTGTTCTGCTAATAATAATGGCTGATTCTTTAGTTTTCTTTAATTTTAATTTGTTTCCGTTGTAAACGGTACAAAACTGAGATTATTTATATTTAAATGGGGCCGACTCATGAGGTATGTAAGGTCCATAGTCAAGAAAACCTACGCAGGTTAAGATGAATACCAACATCGTCGGAGGTTTCCAGATAATAGCGGTTTCATTAATGAACTTTACTTTTTGCATTAAATTTGCGTTTTGGGTGTAGTAACATTAGGAACTACTGCTACAGTATTACGTATTAGGTACATATAATAATTTCCGCATCAAAGCTTGTAAGAAGAGTTTTTGCCGATTCGTGCAATAAGCAGCGACCAGTTTTAAAATTACTGTGTGTGTCAGTCGTAGTCAGTATGCCGCCATGGTATCATGGTATAATGATACTGACGTCTAGTGTTATACAGTAAAGACCATTTGTTCTAAATTATGTAATACGTACATTATTGTGTATATGTTGTTGTAAATGTTGTCTTTAAGAAATACATATAAAAACCTGTGAAGAAATATGTACCTACTTCGTGCAGCACACGTGAGAGAAACTACAGTCAAGAAATCAATTACAGGAAACGTGTAGTTGTTTTACATAACATAGACTATCTTGGGAATGTAAGAATAGGTGAATAATTATAAGGAAACTGAAAACGTATCTATTTACTAATTTTTACGTAAATATATTCTCATCTCTGGTATAACGTCCAATGTAACTTGAAATAATTATTCCTCAACGAGTACTGAGGAAAACAACTAGTTATAGACCGTTCGGTATAAAGTGAGTACTAAAAATATAACCATTGCACATAATTCAACATTACCAATATTTACCTTACTCATTGTACGGTTGGCAGTGATTTGCCGTGTGTAGTTCCGTATATTCTCCTATCTAAATACAACAATACGGACATCAAATCAACTGCAATCGGCATTTTCTAGATTTATAGAATTAATTAATCTATTATTATTATTAAACAATATAGTTACCGACAGCACAATTTATCTTACACGCACAATCATCTTGTGACTTGTCCAGAAAGGTAAGATATGTTGCGTTGTTAGCCGTTACGCATGGAAAGATACTAATTGGCTGAAAATAGAACTTTAGCAGAGTTTGTTGAGTGTTCACTTTAACCCGAAACACCTGTAAGTAGGGAAAGGAGTATTTAGCGAGTTCATTGACCGACATGTTAGAATGTTCTATACATATTCAAGTCTGTTATTCCACTGAGTAGCAGCTAGTGCACAAATGGTCGGGGCTTGAGTATACACAGGACGATGGATTCTAACACTAATTAAAGGTACTAAATAGGCACCTGATTACTGAAATAGCATTTGCAATCTGAAAGTTTTGTGTTTGACGCAGCTGTAATTTCGAGGAGCTGTGTTTCAGAGGTCACTGAACTCGCGAAATATTCATTTTCCTACCTATAAGGAAATAGGTTTTTTTTTATTGTCGCACTCCGAAGCATAACACCCCTTCCCACCAGCTCTATGTCTAAACATAGTACGTACTACGTAGGCGCATTCTGGGTCGTATTATTGAGGTTCTTAAATCCCCAATGCTCCGTTCAGGGGCACGTGCCGCGTAATTAGCAGAAGATACGACCAGCGTTAATTACCGTTATCTCTGCGAATGATCATCACCTAGAGCACATTAACGCCTCTAATTACTACAATTCTTGCGAAGAACTAATTACCCCTTGCGTTTCTGTTCAGAAATATGCATCGAAACAACGCAGACATTTTTATAAATGAATGGAACACTTACAGAGTATTCCTTCTTTGACTGTTGGAAAACACACTTCGAAACGTCTGCCCTTACAATATTTTAGCAGTAGTTTCAAGTACCTTACCTAACTGAAAAATATATTCACCGGAAATTGTAACAAAACATTGAATTCATATCTACGACAAGTTTAAGTCACTATCAGCGAACGAGATCCTTAATGGAAACCTGCAACTTGGAAACATGGGAATGATTATGACCAAACTATCTCATCATAGAACTAAATATGAAAATACTTATGTAAAGTTGTTAAAATATATTTTTAAGAATTATTTTAATATATAATATATAAGAATGTCATATGATATGTTTAAAATATGAATATTTGCATGGTTACTACTCAGTATCTCAACGAGAAAGTGAACCTAGACTTAACCACTCCAGTTCATTCAGAGTTCTTCGTTTTCTGTTATTTCGTCTCCGATGGCCTTCAAGGTCATCAGTGATTTTTTCTTTTGAAAATTGTATCATGAGATATTATTTGTTTGCGTAACTAGGTTAAAGCCCTCCTCAACAGCGCTGAATACCTTTCTATTAAGGCCAAGCTTCACGTGCATGAAAGATTAGGAAATAAAATGTTCAGTGATTTTTTGTCGTACTATAGTCAACTAAACATTTGTTGTTAGACATTAAGTGGATCTAGCTGTCTTAACCGTTCAAATAATTATTTCTTAATTTTAAATGCACTTTTTCATTAGTTATAAAATGAAAACCTTCATATATATATCAGGCATCAAACTATTTTCAAATTACGAGGGCTTATAAAGATTCGGTATACACAGACAAGAAAAATAGTCCATGGGAGCCCTGACATATTTTTCAAAACAACAACGCTATACTTGAAAAATTTGTGAAGTAGTTTACGAGAACATGAAAGTATGGGTGCTCGTGACGAGGAAGTGGGTGAGTGAGAGATTTTGGTCAGTGCTTAACAGCGAGGTCTTTAGCGCTGGTGAGTGATGACATGATGTGAGTATAGAGCAGTGCCGGAATGAATTGGCGGGGAAAACGGGATATCCCCGAGAAAACCCGCCGACCAGCGGCATCGTCCGGCACGATTCCGACATGCGAAAATCCGGGGACCGACCCCAACGGGAATCGTGCCCGGATCACCATGGTGGGAGGCCAGAGGTCTGACCCCTCGGCCACCGCGGCCCCGTGACGGGGGAGGGACAGCAGGGGTACCTCGCAGAAACGTGCAACGTTGCCGCACTTGATGCGGCGAGTTCGTGACCGCGCCACGGTGGATCTTATATACGCAGGATATCGAGGGTGTTGATCAGAAACCTCGTATGTCAAAAAATTACATATTATGATTACAGTTTATCTGTGTTATATATGTATTTGCTGCAAAAAATATTGTATGTCAAAGCAGGATTCTAACAATGAAAAAAATAACCATTTATATTATCCTCGTATGTCGAGAGGTTTCATTTAGCTGCATTTTCCTCGTATCTCAGTTTCTTTGGCCTACACTGTCTATGTAATTTCATTGCCTCAAAAGTGTTTTATGCAGTAAACATGTTTGTCAATGTTGTCAGCACTGTTTCTTCAGAATGGAGGGAAACTGTTTAATGTGAAATGTTCTAATGTGGTTTTCTGGACGTTTGTAGTACTGAAATTTGTTATATTTATTATAAAGTTTGGTATTGTATATTTAAATGGTTCATTTATTCTGAAACGTTATCATTTAAAATTTTTAAATAAAAAATGAAAACTAGAGAATGAAGGTAAGTACTGTTTCATTATAGTTTCTAAGTGTAATATTTATTCACTTTTCTTGTAGGCTACTGAACTAATATATTTTTGAATAAGGTAGAACACTTTTATGATAAACTGCCAAAGTCAAAACTTTGGGTTTTACCTTGAGATCATTAAAGGTTATACATTTCAGTCAATTGCAGTTAGAAATAAATAAAGTAAATTACTTCAGCAAAAGTTCCATCATATTTATGCCAGGATGTATCTGCAGAACTGTAGTAACATAATTTTGTTTATAGGCATTTCAACAATTATGTGTTTTGTGTTTGTTTGATGTAGATGAAGCCATTCGGGAGTAGAACTGAACGAATAATGTCCCTGGCTTTGGATGTAAATAATGGCGGTAATGAAGAGGTTTCAAGTGATGAAGAGCGTTCTGAGGAATCTGTACTGCGACAGAAGGGTTTTGGACATTTGATTTCAGCCAGTACAGGAAATGTGGCAAGCCAATACTCTGATTTAGCCATTGCAGTACAAGATGCAAGTGACGTAAATGTTTCCGATAACTTTCACGTGTTAAACGTTCCTATAATTAATATTTGGGATATTGTCAATAACACTGAGCAGGAAATTTTCTTAAATAAGGATGGGCAAAACTTCTGCAGTGGTTTGTCTGTTCTTGGCTGTAACGGTGTGGATAGTCATGTTAATTATATCATCGACAATGTACCTATTTTTAGTTCTAGTTTTGGAGGGGATGAGATTGTCATAAATGATTTGAATGCTGTCCAAAGTTCAGATTTTTAGTGGCTGTGAAACAGTCTTGCCTGACACACAGACAGCATCTTCTGCAATACCTAGATCAAGCAAAGAAACAGAAAATTTAATCCCTCATATGTTTTTCACCATAATGACAACAAGAGCTCTGATAGTGAGGTAGTCGATGAACCAGAGTCTGTTATGCCTAAAAACCAGAAGAGGAAATTGTTCCTAATTCGGTAAGTGAGTCTGCAGTATGGGTAACAGAGTGATCAACAGCCACGAAACGAAAGAAAATTGAGGAATTGTACCGGAATAATATGTAATGAAGGAAGAGAGGAGGGAAAGTTGTTAAGAATAATAAAGCCAGAACTGCAATAAAATTTGTCCAGTATGCAACTCTGTTGCATGTATCTAGTCAAACAAAAGAAACTGCATGCAAATACCTGCAACAGTACGCAATTCGACATTCAAGAGATTTTGGTCAATGACGTGGGATGAGAGGAAGAAGTATGTTGCATTTAGCTTGAATGTTGTAGTGAAACCTGTGTGACAAATATTTGTTTTGTTGTGCGATACGTTGATTTGATTCATATCAACCATTATGTATTTTTTATTTTACAGTTAAATTATACTCTTAATTGAGTCAAAAGTATTTCTAAGTGTATGATTAAACATTTTGTGTTATTCACTGTTTTTGCCGCATTACTTCTTGTTAAACCAAACTAGAAATTTATATTGTATTACGACATTTTGTTATGTTGGTTACTTAACCCCTTAAATAAAAAAGAATGAGCTTATTTTCAGCAACAATTCTTATGTCTAATACATTAAACTTGCATGTCAAAATTCCGGCACCTTTTTTCTGCAACAGACTCGTATGTCTAATGCATTAAACTTCTAAGTCAATATTCTGGAGGTGTATTAAACCCGCAACCTCGTATGTCAGTTTTTAGTTTATGCGTTGCCCTAAGTATATTTTTTTTTCGTAAAAATAGTTATATTTTTATCAATAACATGTATTGAAATACTTCTAGTATTCTTTGACTGTCCCCTAAAGAATCTAAAATGTTATTTTACTCTCCTGTAAAATTTACTTTTATGACATACGTGGTTGCTGTTCAATACCCTCGAGATCTCATCGCGCAGGTCTTGTATGTAAATAATAAACAAATAGCAATGCTTATATAGAATCATATTAAAGTGAGTTTGAGCTTCATTTCCGATGAAACAAGTTGGCTTATGGGACCACAATCATATCTGTGTAAATGTTTGTGTGCATGTCCGTGTGTGTGTCCAAATTTTTTGACCCATTGACAGAATTTCATAAAACTAAGTACGCACACAGTTCTTAGTAACCTGAGTTGAATTTTGTGTACGTCATCTGTGCCATGTTCATATTTTCAAAATGGTTGCCATTTTAGCATTTTTCGATCAGACTTGACATCCAAGAAACCGTATTCTAGAATTGCGTTAATATGTGTTCACAATGTACCTAGTAGGGTGACTTGACTATTATGTATTTAGTTCATGCCGTGTATTTAGTTAAAAATGGCAGCTATATATGTATATATATATATATATATATATATATATATATATATATATATATATATATATATATATAGCATATACGATGTATTTAAAGAAATATGTTTCCGAATTTCATCACACTTGGTACATATATACTACATACATAACATATTTTAGTTTTGAGTAATTAATTCATACTATCGTTATATTTTTTTAAACCGCGGTCAAGTCTATATTTTTGAAATAATATGAATATCTGAGGAAATGTTTTTCCGGACTTCTCAAAACTTTGTACACTAATTTCTACATACTAAGCCGACTTTACCGGTGAGTAATTTGTTCAGCCTGTATTAATAATTTTATAATGGCTAGCACTTTGTTACTTTTTTGCATTACAAATTACGAGAAACATAAAAAAGTGTATTATATCAGAATTTCATCAAATTCTGTGCCCACATTCCACATACTACGCTGACTTGATGTTTGTGTATTTCGTATATCTTTGTTAATATTTTCAAAACGGTGCCCATGTTTAAAATTTAAGCATAATATGACGTACATAAAATATATTTGTTCAAATATGGTCACAATTGGCTCACATATATATGCAATACGTTATTGGGCATTTTTATTATTTTATTGGCTATTTCATGGTTAAAAGTACCCTACCCTAATGGTACAAGGCCATATATTAGTGCAGAACTATTCTCCAAAGACCTTATTGTTATAGATGCAGAAACGGAGAGTTTTAATTTGTGGCTTCAGCTGAACTCTTTTAGGAACTGGCCATTCAGAAGACGGAGGAGTGTCTGTGATGAGGTCGCTTGTAGAGATACCTAGTGGGGCGCTAAAACCTGGCTACCTCAGTTTCCACATTGTGGTTCCCTGACGTGCCCCTAGAGGATGTCGAAACACGTTACGCCTTGCAGCAAACTTCACCGTCGAGCTCCAATAAAATTGTTAACGTCCTGTGGCGAGGGGGAGACACTGCTCCCTAACTTCCACAGCTTTCATTACTTCCTGCTTGACTGTGGAAGTTTCCTCTGTTCTTTTTCTCCCTCAGTTGTCCCAGCGATGGTTAGGAATACCTTCTCTCTTGTAGGCGGTAATGCGGTGTCCTTAAGGGAGGCCGCTTACCTCGCGCTTCAAAGACGTTGTAGTGTGCTCGTAAATACTTTTTTTTAAACTAATCCACAAGTACCCATTGTGAAAAGGACACACCCTTCGGACAACGACGTAATGTCATATAATGCGTATATGGTAAAACTTCAGTGCAGGTTGAACCTGGAGTGAAGTCAACTCGGAGGAATGTATAGCGAATATGGATTGACGAAACGTGTTTATGGTAAATACTGCAATCCAGATTGAACCATAAACAAGAGCGAAGTTTGGAGTCAACTTGGACTGAAGACGTAATAATGCGATCTATCGGCGACAGTTCGAAGTAGAGAGCAGATGACGAACGTAAAATAAATGTTGCTCCAAACAAGGCTTTTCTTCACGAGACGTTCCTCTTTTCTTGTTCCATTTCGCTTTATAAAAGCCGATTTGCCTTACAAATACTTGCCTTTAGGATTTTCTATGTAATTATAAGTTATTATCTGTTATTTTTTAACCTAACCACGCAATATGGCGGCAGTTGGCCCAGCGCGTTATCTTTTCAGTCCAGTCTGTGTCTACAGTAAAATTTCAGACTGGATTCTTCACTCTAGGCCACCTCAACAAGTGGAGTAGATTGTCTCGCTTCACTTCTACTTCAGTCCACAACAAAGTGTTTGTATTAAACTCTCAATCTGGATTCCACTCCAGGTTCAATCCGTTTTGAAATTTGACCGTAAACTGCCTAACTGTTAACACACCAATATGTTTAAAACACTATTTCCATGACTTCCAAATTAGCAAAAACTACCTTTTGAAGAATACCGTACTTTAAAATATACAAACCGGATGTATGTGAAACTCAGAAACGCACACTGAATTTCGCTACAAGCTTTCCATAAATAAATGTATATGTTCGCCGCTTAAATTGCCGTCGTAAAATTGAGTCCGCTCGAATCTTGCTTGCTAGTTCAGCGCTTTCGCGGCATTTTATGTGACCTTCAAGGTCACTCTTATTACTATATCACGCCTGAGCCTCTAACACGCTAGTTAAGTTTCCTGCACAGATATTACATCATGTTTGAGGCATTTCCAATGCTGAGAAAATAATAGCGAGTTTACTGAAAAATGTTAACCCTTATTCAACCTGCAGTGGACTAACTAATCCAGATTTAAACGTTACCATAAACACACCGATAATAAACTGAAGCAGGAGTGAAGCGAGCGAAACAAATCGAAGTTTGGTTCTGGACTTTTGCAAATATGTATTTATCAGAAATGTGGTCAAGCAAGTTCTGGTATTGTTAATGTCATTAGTGATGTTGATACTCGTAATATTTTGTGAATGAAGTATTTTGCTTTAAGAGGGTGTGGTACATAATTCAACGCTAAAAGCATTAATATACAACTGTAGGTTTCTTGAAGACAATTTGCGAAAGTTAAACAATAGCAATCCTAGACAATAGTGTTAGTCTACGTTTTAAACAAAATTATTTCCAGTGTTACTAACTTCTGAGGCACAATCTCTGACGCCAGAACCTCGCGCATTTAACTGCGGCGCAAGAGATCACGCGTAACGAATTAGTAATTCTGGATAAATATTTACTCGTAAAGTTAGCAAATACCATCATCTAGGATAGTCATTGAGTATTTGATCCATATTGGCTTCGAAAAAAGCGTAGAAATCAATAGATGTTTTCAGCGTTTGTTTATCTACCACGCACTCTTAAATAATAATGTTGGTTCTTCTGACCCTGTAATAAACTGTATGCGAGATCCGGTAGTGTTGTCAAGAAAAAAGAAAATTTACGAAGATCAAGCGTTCATCATATTGAACCGCTTGTTTGGTCACTTATTGGGCTAGAACCATATTTGGCTGGCCATGAGAGACTTTAATTCTCTGAAAAATAAGGGAACGTACTAAACAAATATCGTTACTAAAAAATTAATAGGTAAATATTTACTAAATATTTTTCTGTTGTGTTTTCTGTACAATTATTTGTTTTGTTGTTTACTTGTTTTCTTCACAAAAAATTTGTTTGGTTCACTCGATCTTTGCAAGTTAATCTGGTTTGAAAATTTTACTATAAAAACATTTGAGTTTCCTTTCGGTTGGCTTCTTGCTGGATACAGCTAGCGAACATTCTAGTACAGCATTTCATTTTAAACGCCATTGTTGACTTTAGAAAATAGAATGAACTCTTAGTTCCTTTTCTTCGAAATCCTTTTGCTCTCTCTATAATACTTATTTTCGGCACGACAAAAATTGTGTTGCAGCGAGAAAACGAAATAATAAATATATGACAACTTAAACATGTGTCACTATTGGAACACATGAATAGTGTAACATTATAGTAAGTTACTGGCAGATTTTGTAAGTTAAGTTCCCTCTTGAAAAAAAAATTATGCTGCCATACATTTAAAAAATCACGTTAAATGTTAGGAGATTCAAATATATGATTTCAAGTAATTTTTTGTACAAAGTTCAGCTTATTACCCTGCTATTTAAAAAGTCCTCAAATAATATTTGTGTTTTGTGTAGTAACAACACTTTATCTATGCAGTGCGGATGAATAATATTCCTTTTATTTTTAGCTTTGAGAGCTATAATCGTAGATGTGTTTCATAAGAACAATATTTGCTGCCTATGCAATACCGGAACAAATTCAAGAAAATGTTTCTAATATGCAGACAATGCTTTTTGTACTAGTAACACTTTCACTAATTTTAATTATCTTTTTTATTTTCGTAGCGGTGCCGACGCATTTAAATGAAAACAGCCGTTCGGAGGCATTATAAAGTTTTATTTTTTAAGGATCCGTTTTATATGTGGGGGAGGTTCTTTTATTTTTTAATTTACGTTTATTTTTAACGGATGTGGCAACAATAGGCTAACTTAAATGTGTATATTTGGTACAAATGTTCGGTTCAAGCAAGTTGTGCATGGTAAACATCTCTAATTTCCGAGAGTACGTGAACCACCGGGTCTTACACTATTATTTATAATCGTAAAGAAATTTCACGGAATTACACGTTGGTTCCAGGAAATCATTCTAGCGTAAATATTCTTCCCTGAAATTTGTATAATGTGGCTGTTTTCACAGAATACATTGTTATTGAAATCATCGACGTGAAAAAAATGTCCCAGAGTCATACGTTGAATATATTTAAAAGTAAGGTATTTTCGATATCGTTTGTCAAAAATATCTAAGACTTATGTAGAAAAATGTACATGCTGACTAGCGATAGGTTCCTTAAATGAAGTGTTAATAATGCTATCAGAAGTTTTACTTTTCTGTTTTACACTAAAGTTTCTTAAATTGTGTAACGCTGAATAAATTAATCCACTATGTTAAGTGCGTTTTTTTAAACTGTATTGATCTTATTTATGGTTAATATTTTGTCTGCTGTTACTCAGGAAACTTAGATTTTATTAATAGTTAAAATTTTAATTATGTAGATCACTTTACAACTATATTATTTACGGCCTGTCAATATTTTTGGCTGCTAGTTCTGCCATATCTTTTTTCTGTAGGAAACTTACCTAACGTAACTTTTCCCATGTATGAAGTGTAGGATGCTGACGTCTTGTAATGCGGGCAAGCAACGTTACATGTATCTTCAGTTACGTGTTCACCGTAGGTGTACTAGAAGTTTATTTGTAATTCGCGTTGTAACATCTTTATCCTAGTTATTGTTGCAGCCTGCAAAATAGAATAGTTGCCCTGTGGTTAACATTTCCTCAGCGAGTACAGCGGTTGTTAAATAAATTTTCTAAAGTATGCCTTACTTCCCTGCTAAAAGTAATAATGCCTGAGTAAGTTTCTGCACAAACTCATGCCTTACTTCTTCTCAGCTGTCACCTGTTCGAAGTTAGGACGAGCAGTGAAGCATTTATAATTAAAGAAAGTTCTGGAAGATGTTAGTTACGCTCCGCTGTAACGAAAATTTCCATACATATTCTAAACTTGGCGGCGGCAAATTGATAACTCCAAGCACCAGTGGCTCAGTCCTTGCTAAGTAGGTACCTTGTATGCCAGTAAGTGCACGTGGAGGTGAGAAGTTTACAAATTGCAGCATCCAGCAATTTAAGGCACGATGTAAATTTTAATTTTATTCCTTTGGTGTTGTGTAGTGAGGTGAACGCTTGATAATAACGTTCGTAAGCTAACAATTATGTTGGGGAAGGCGTATCATTAACTGCAAAGGCTTGCCTATAAAATTCGTAAATGACCGCTGTAGTTATTAACCACGGAACCACTCTGTGTTAGTGATGACTTCGGATATTACTGATGAATCTTTATGTTGCGTTTTTTTATTGGTTGAACCTGTAAAAAAATGCGATAAAAACGAAGGACAATTAGTTCGGATTATTAAATTATTAAAAAAAAAAATACACAAAGTTACTAATAAAGTAATTAATTTTTTTGAGCAAAAATCCTTTACGTTTACTTAATTAAAACATTGCATGCTTGGAGTAAATGATCGTTGTTTAACTGTACGTTCATATATCTGTCGAAATTTTACGAAGATTTTTCAGCCTTTACTACACAGCTGCTAGTAGGTCAAACTTCTAAAAACTTAGATTTTCAGCCCATGTGTCACGTCTAGGTGGTTAGGTATTTACCAGATGATTTTTTTAAATTTTATTGAGTATTGTGTATATATAATTAGAATTACAATGCAAGTAAGTTTATTTTAATTTCATTTGCTTGTTATCTGCCTTATTCCAAACCATGAACAGTTTATTCACTTTGGTCTTGTTGACTAGTATCGTTTTGTATTGTAACAAAACTTTCATCCTGATTTATCCTGAGGATATTTGTTAGTTTTTATTATTTCATTTGCAGTTCCACTGAGGAAAATATTTTCGAGTTGCATGGATCGGACACATGTTAAACGGATCTGACACGTACAGTTAGTTTTTTTAATGTTTTACTTCTAGTATTTTATTTCTGCGCTTTTACTTTACATTGCATTTCGTATACTAAAAATATATAGTTACACTTCCCACCGTCATAAGACCTCTTTGCTCTCATTTATTGTGAATAAACGATGCTGCCGCAATTTGATCCTGCAATGTGCACAGGTGTCTATTCTTCGTCTCACTGAAACCATAATTTTCAGTTCTCCTGAAGTCTATATTGATTGGTACCTACAACCTGACTGACTTATAAGATAATAATTTCTAGTTCACATTTAAACGTAAATGTGACCGCCTGACTAGATCGCCAAATGGCATGCAGAGCTTCAGACGATACAAATTGTTATAAAATAAATATTTAAACAGTTTTACACGAGAGTTTAAGGGGTTGGATTGTCGGTAGTCAGAGGTAGGCACTGTGTGCTAGAACTAGTTAGTGGATAATGCTTCATGGGAGGGTTATGGGTTAAATGAAACACGTTATCTTAATTTGGTAGTTTAACTTTACATAGACAGATTATTACACGGTTGTACTACATAATTTAGATAGGAAGGGAGCAGCTGTTTAGCTAATTACTTTCATGTTCTATTCTATGATGGGTGACCCTTGGGACATCTTAGACCTCACCGTTAGCATGACGCCGGAGGCTGATGGTGGAAGGTTCGGTTATCGACGGACGGCGACATGTCGCGTGTCTCGACCCAGGACCATCCTGGCGAGCTGGTGATGTCTGGAAGGCTTGAAGAAGACAGACCCCGTTTCCCCCAATACATTTTGTTATATTGATACACTACAGTGCTTGTGAGGATAATTGTTAAGGCCTTTGTCTTGTTGAACTACTGAACTAATTGCACTGTCGTCGCCGCTAACTGGTACTCCAGACGAGGATCTTGTCGTACATAGCAGAAATTATTCGAAAACTATCTAGTGTATGTGACTGATGCCAGCAATTAAATAATTTTAAACTACTCAGTACTCTTTATAAATTGTTTTCTCTCAACCTAACAAAAATTGGTTATATTCAGTTACATTTAGGTGTAAAAAAAATGTTGGTGCAGAATCTCAAAAATATACAGCGAGGTACAACACAGATTTATCTTTTATATTACATCATACAATATTTATGTCATCGCTGAATATCTCATTGAGGTCTGCTATTGGCAGGAAAAGATTGCACGCTAATTCAGTGATTTGTGCCTAGAGGCTTGGTTGAGACGTGATGCGCGTGCAATGTAGTCCTTATCGCTTCCACATTTTTAGGACTCAAAAGCACAAAGAAAATCAATCAAGGCGGAAACCTTAATGTGTCTTGTGTTTCATTAAACCGTATTACGCTGTGACGTTTATTTAATAATGTGACGTATGCAACAGGTTAATGACAGACAATATCACTGGCTTGCAGTGTCTTCTCAGCCAAGACATGTGCTCTCTAAATAACTGAACGGGGTTTCAGTGAATGCACTGGAAGATCCCAACATGCGTAGCAATTAAGTCTAAGAATTTACATTACTTCTATTTAATTGTTTAATAATATTTCTTACTGTAATTAAATCTTAAATGTCACAATGTAAATTGAATTGTTTATAGGCATTCGCAGTCGTTCGCAATGGCGACACGTTTATGTAAACCGTTAAATTTATAACATACACCCATCGAAAAAGAAACGTTTGATTTAGGTAAACATTTCTCCGTCTTCTGAATGTACAGTTCCTATAGTAAGAGTTCAGCTGAAGCCACAAATTAAAACTTTCAATACTCTGCATATATAAAAATCACGGTCTTTGGGGCATCGTTCTGCACTAATATATGGCCTTGTATCATTGGGGTAACTAAGCAAGAAACAGCGAAATCTTGTCCTGGCCTTTTTTCTTTCAATTACAGAGAGCATAATTTATATTTGCGTCCTATTCGTATCATTCGGGAACATTTAAATACAGTAACAAGACTTCATTGGTTATTTAAAACTACTACGGTAAAAATGAGCGTTGGCTAGTAGACTCCGTAAAAATGCTCCATTGACTGTCAAATAGATGTCCCAATTCAAAAGAATAACATCTAAAAATTGCCTGTTTTTGAGTAAAATTATTAAGACGTGCTTGCGCATCACTGAAGAGGAATATAATATATTTGTTATTGTTGTTAGGAGTTGAAGAACATAATCGGCTCTTTAAAGGTAAAAAAAAAAATATAGTCAACAATGGTGAAAATTTCACAATTTAAATAAAATATAATTTTAGTTCCTTATTGTTGAACAAAAATAAGTGCTGCATTATTTTAACAAGAAAATGTACGGACAGTTGTGCTGTTGAATTTGGTGGAGTGTATTTCTGTCTGTCTGTCTATTGGTGTACATAAATCCAAAATTCAATTTTTGAGTTGTTTTCTTCATTATAAGGCCGTGAAAATGTCGCTGTTGCTACAAGGAAAAATATTATTATTTAAAGATCACAATCATACTCCATCGTCATTCGATTTTAAAATATCACAAAGTGTTTATTTTTACGGATTAACGTATTTGCCTCGACATTTCGTTAACATTTAGGATAAGAATTCTAGGCAGCGAGCAAGAGAAAAGTGAACAAATGATGTAGCAATATCATTTCTGCTGGCATCTACAGTGTTAATTATCGCAGTCAGTACAAACTAAACCAGTTGCTCAAATTTTTTACAAAAAATAAAGGATACAAGCAGATAAATATTATTTGAGAGCACTTTTGAGATTTTGTATTTAATTGAGAAAACACGTGGAACTATAAATGGTGGTTCGCTGCTAACATCATAAGGAATGAGGCGAATATTCTTAACATTCAAATATACTGAGGGACAGTCATTAGGCCGCAAAATCAATAACGTTCTTTAGTAGCTAGGATAACGTGCAGATGTATATCTAAGTAAGAAATCTCAGCATTTATAATTTCCTATTTTATTGACTAACGTATTGGTTTATCCTGTTCACGGGGAATCTTTTAGTCTTCTCTGCAATCAGTAAATGACTTTTGACTTGCAAACCTTGTGAAAGTGTAAGCTCGTAACATATATGTTTCCTTTTAACTTATAAGTTTAATTGGCTTCCCAAACCTTCAGAATATTTAGGATACACATAACATTGTTGGACATACGCTCTGTTTAAATACAGTGCATAATATAGTTAGAGCTGATGGTAGTATATCGCGAAAAATTGTTGTGCCAACATACCCTTGAAAACACTGTAGTTTCTTGTGACATGTATGACTGGGTGATATACGTCGGGCACAACGTAGCTGTCTGCAGGCCAATAATATGCATCCAATATTACAATAGCGGGATTCTTATTGGCTCTGTCAAACAGGGTACCAGCTCTACGTACAAGTGAAAGCCATATTTTCACAATATGACCGTACGTTACAACCCAACAAACAGTCAAGTTTTTTCGCGATAAACCATCATCTCAAAATATAGTTATTGAATATTATTATATATGTGTAGCTATATTACGTAAAACATAATAAATTTTACGCTGACTTTGGAACAGCAAGACAGGCGGAACCTTTTTCTTGCGACATAACAGGAACATGTTAAATTATTGTGATTGATGGATCCAACACCTCTTGATAACTCTTTAAAAAATATATGAAATACACTTTTTCTTCGCCGTTAAGTGGTAGGCCCGCATACATCGCTTACAATATATTTAACATTTTCTGCTTATTTATTGTTTTAACCAATAGTATGCTGCATTTGAAAAAAAAAATTGTTACAGTTACAAAGTAGAATAAAACTTAGTTGAAATTGTTTATTATTGATTATTAATTATTAATTTTAAATATTCACCTCCAAGCCCTCTTGCGTTAGCAAAATTTAAATGGAAAGGCTAGTGGTTAATCAATTACATTATTTTTAGGAATTAAACATGTTTGAGTTTTAAGTATTAAAATTCTCGCAAAGTTAAAGCATGAAGTAAGACTCTAGTTTATTTCGTGTCAACTTAGATGAGAAATCTTCATAAATATGGTTTGTAGAAACGACCAGAGTAGAATACCGATTAGTTAAATGGGACGACTTTCAGATGCCGTAGAAGAAATAGCATAAATCAGCTTGTCACGTCAGAAGTTCCATGAATACATATTTTATGATATAACGAAGTTAAACTTTCAAAAAATAATTTGAAACGAGAATTATGACTAGAGACGTGAACTAACCTGTAGGCTAGCCTGCAAGACTACATGTGTATTCAAGCAGACATCTACTGTCCATTAGCTGCTTGCTGATACAGTGGTATGGGCCACGTAAAGATATAATTTTATTTTTGGCTCAGAGACTTCCAGAGTATGTCAAATAATTCAAGGACCTATTGCGAAAATGACACGAACTTATAGTTGCTGGAATTCCAGCGCGTGCGTAAAAGAAAACGCGAATTTTCCAGGCCTATAATTATGATGAGAAATACATAAATCTAAAAGGGCAACACTACTTCCCCATTATCCAGAAACAGTTCATGTGTTTTTCAGTTTTACCGAACCAGCGACTCAAATAGCTTGGAAATATCACATATTTTAAAATTTCGATGCGACCGTAACATTTATTTTCAGGCCAACTTTACAAAAATTCTGATGCGGATTTGCTGATAAAAAGTACTTTTATTCGAATCGGCCACATCGCGCAGTTTCTGTTACACTATTGTGATTCGAGTATGAAATGCCCACCTAAATAACTGAGACGTCTTGAAAAATAAGCCTTAAAATGTATTTTATATTTATATGTTTTATGTATATATTTATTATTTTATATTATGTGTTACATTATATGTTTATTTAATTAAGAATTTTTATGTATTTATATATTAAATTTATATTAATGAAAATACGGATGTGAATAAACATTTTGAAATATTAAGCTGAATGAAACAATTAAATAGTGTGAAACATAAATAACATACATTATATGTGTACGGTAGGTGCCCTAAGTTCCATGAAGAATTCGATGCATAGTGCCATATTTCTACCTTCATCTCAAGCGTGGTCGTGCTTCTTTCTGAAAAACAATCACATTTACACATCTTCTAAAAGTTTGAATAACATTACTTATTCCAGACAGCTTCTACCATATCCCGGCAGTATTTTCTAGCATTTGTACCTCAAACAATAGCTGTTTAACCTACGTAACTAAGGTGTATGCATATTTCAAGGTTTTCCATTCAGTCTAAGTTAGCATGATTTTCTTGTCGATACATTGCCATTAACTGACGTTTTCACTAAACATTTGAGCTAGATTCATCGGGTACGCTTCGAGGTGTTGCAATCAGATAGGGGACGTCAGGGAACCACACAGTGGAAACTGAGGTTGTCAGGTTTTAGCGCCCCACTAGGTATCTCTACAAGTGACCTCAGGACAGACAAGAAGGTTTGGTCCGTCTGCTCGACTAGCGAGACATGCCTGTCGCCCCTCCGGCCCAGAGAATGGATGAGATGAATATGGAGCAGCGACGGAATAAGAGAGGTAGGGAGAAACATGAGTTCCCCTGATAAAAAGTCTGCCACTTTTCCCACATGCGAGACTAACCCGCCGGGGAGGGAACCTGGAACGAATATGTGTGAGACAAGGGGTCGACCCCTCGACCATCGCAACCCTTAGTGAGTTATTTCAACGAAAAAAAAAAGTTTGTATAGTTTTGGCTGGTTATCGACATAAAAAAAATATTTCAGTCAATAATTTGCAAAATTATATAAGTTTTGTTTTCAAGAAAATTAGGCAGAATAAGAGTGAGGTACATGATAAAACCTTTCAGCACGTGGATGCGACGGTTTTACGATGCCCTTTGAGGATTACACATTCTTGAGAAAAGCATGAAGAGGAGACAGTCGGCTTAACAGTCATATAGATTGTGCGAGGTAAGTTTACAAATAATGTTGTACAGTGTGGACAGACCGGACCAAACCTGGCTAGCTGCGCTGGTCACTCGATATTCCCTGCACGGTTTGGCCCACGTGTCTCCAGGGACACCGACCTGATAAACACTTCACTCCCCCTCCCCTTCCTCCCCTGACCAGCCCACAGCTACAACAATCCCGGCCACCCAACAATACACGGCACCTCTGCGCTGGCTTATCTCGGGGCCTGCTTCAGCCACAACTCTGCGCTGATTCGCACGAGGTTCTCGTCCAACAAGGGAGGGCTGGTGGCCAGTTTCTCTGCTAGGCTCCGGCATACTGAAACAAACTCACCGCGTCTTCTTTGTGAACGGCGAGAACGTGTGCAATAACTAGAAACCTGCGAATTTCACGTTGCTGGACTACAAGTTACCGACTTCTGCTATTGGCCGACAGAATGTATGTCGCGCTTTGAGGCCAAGACACCGTGTTTCTACTGTATTTGCTACAACGATGTTTTCAAGTTTAAACATTAGGTCGAAGACATACCTAAAATGCTATCACCTAGTGATATTCAGCGCGTCGTACATGAGCCCAATTAGATGGTTGGAATAACATCAACGCATTCCAGTTCATGTGTGTGTGTATATATATATATGTATATATATATATATATATATATATATATATATATATATATATATATATATATATATATA